>JAJONR010011871.1:0-16026 GCA_029582245.1 Solanum etuberosum | reverse complement strand
ATTCTTTGATGTAGAATTTGGAGCTGCAAATCAAGAAGAGCACATTGGAATTGCAGATTGTAGATGTTAACCTAAGGTCATTTGATTTAGTATCACAATTGTTTTCCTTTATGGTTCTTCTTAATTATAAAATTATGGTTCAATACAACGTCATCACCTTAATTTTTTATTTAGACATATAAATTATAGTCTATTTAAAATATCTAAATGTAATATACTAACAAGTAACTACATGATTCTATAGGGACTATGTTCCAGGACCAGAGCAAGTGACTTCTCTTCATCAACTCTCTTGGTGTGAGAGCAACTTGCAACAATCTCTCCAAAGAGTTATGGCTAGAAAAGTTTGTATTTTCACCAATTTTTTCTTTATTTATCGTTGAAGAATTATGTGAAATCACAAATTTCAAGAAAATAAATATTTTTCTTAGAAATAATGCATCAAATCAACTACTATATGTAATCTATACGATTTGATTAATGTCTAAAGAATTTTGATTAGATGGAATTGGAGAAACAAGAAAAGATGGATGTTCACTTTGCTGCACAACAAACAACTCCTCAACAGTTGGAGACAAATAATTGGGTTAATCCATATAGGTCATTATTCTTTTCACATTATATTTCCTTACAAAAAAATCTTCTCCTTTTTTACCCTTTAGTTTCATTATTATTTCAGTACAAGTATCCAAAGGAGCATATATCAAGATTGGATGAATAAAGAAAAAAGAGTAGCCAACAATTTTTGCAATTACACATATACCCCTTCCTTTGGAAGTTCTTCACAAAGTGAGAGCATACCATTTTTTCAAATTCAAAATTCATCGCCTCATATCCCGTTTCAGGTAATAATTTTAAAAATTTAGTAACAAGGATCTTTAAAAAAAGAGATATTTTTTTTAAATTGATGTTATTACTTTTTATCCGCACAATAGAGCCAACAACAAAACATGGTGGTAGATGTTCAGCAAAATTCAACACAAACATTTGGACAATCACAGGTACATTAATATTCTTGAAATATTATTTCTTATTAAGATCTCCTTAACTAGGCGAGATATTTTTAATTTTTTTTTGATATAATTATTTTTATCCGAAAATAGAGCCAACAACAAAACATGATGGTAGATTTCCAGTATAATCCAACACAAACATTTGGACAATCACAGGTACATTAATATTCTTGAAATATAATTCCTTGAAAATTCATACACCCCCCCCCCCCCCCGTATATACTAATTAAGTCATACATTTTTGCAGGCACAAGTGATTTTTGGTGAAAGTAGTGATAACTCTCTCATAAGCTTTAGGTAAAATCTTTGCGCTTCTACAAGGTTTCTTTCGATAAGCTTTGATTTGACAATGTATTACTGTTTGCAAGATTATATTTGTTTTTAAAAAAAGAATTATGACATTAGAATTATAACGTTCAACGCATCTTAACTCCATATGAGATTAAATTATTATTATAAAGGTGACTACTAAAATAGTAATAATATCATCTAAAATAAGTCAATCACAATATATTTTATTATTGATATTGGTATTGTTCTTGTTTAACACAACATGAATGTTAAGCGCGCGTTCACACTCAGTCTCTCTCTCTTTTTCTATCTCAGGCATGTCTCAAGTCCACTCGAATTAGGGTTGGAGAATGTCCATTCAAATTGGAATAATAACATTAATAACAACAACAATAACAATCACATCATTCAACATAATGATCCTTCTTCCGTTCAAAGTGATGCAATAACTCCTAATGTTAATGGATTTAACAATTCCATGGAGGTTAGTTCAAAGCTTTATTCTTATTATTATCGTTCAAAGCTTTATTCTTATTATTATCGACTAATTAACTTCTTCTTTTTTTCTATAAAATTATTTTTATTATATTATTCATGAAAATACTCACTTTAAATTATTTTTTTACAATGATCAGGAGAATATCATGGAAAATAGTAAATACTTTGCTGAAACAAGACATGAGAATGATGCATGCAAATGGGATGATATCGATGCTTTCCTCAATGAAGCTTTGAATGAAGAAGACTTTCGAAATTTAGATTGATCAATCAATCAAAAACAAACTTTTCTTTATCTAGTTCCTTTATCTTTAGTCCATTTAAAAGATCACATACTTTACATATTTTAGTTTTTGTTTACTTATTTTAGTATGCAAGCAATCATCTTAATGGAATTAGGGTGGCCTATATATGTTAAAGTGAATAATAATGAGGATCTATGAATATTATCAATAAATTGTGTGTTAGCAACATCATATTTATTAATATTTCTTATTATTATATGGAGGTGTTGCAAGAAGCTTGGAAACAAGTGGAGGGATCACCTCTATGGAGGTTTCATGTGATTTAGAAGAAAAATTGTTGAGATATATCTTCTATAATTCCTTTTTAAACTTGTTTAAAATGTTTCAATAACATGGCTTTTATTTAATGAACAAAAGCTTTACCTAATTTTGCTTTGGAAATTAGAAACCCGTTAAGAATAATTTTTCCTTAAAAAGTGTATTTACAAAAAATTCTAATAGGATCAAGTGATTTCATAAGGTATGAAGTGCCCTAAAAAAATTGCAAAGGTGATTAGTGACGGAGTTTTGAAAACTATGACTTAAAAGTGTAACATTGTTTAACAATGAGAGTTTGAGAATATTTTGAAGTTAAACTAATAATCCTCTTAAAGTTAAGTCAAAATTTCAAGTATGTACAAATCAATCACAATTTAAAATCAATTCAACACATAATTATTTGAACTTTCGTAATTTGGGTATTTTTGAAAAAAATGACTCTTATTCTTTGAACATCTTTGTTTAAAGCATAGTTATATGAATTTATACCTTGAAAGAAATACTTAATTAAACTTAGAATTTGATTTAGATCATGATTTTACTGACTTATTATAAAATTTTTAAGCTAAAATTGCATTTAAGCAATTGGTATGATACTTTGGCTTCTTGCTTATTGATTTTGAAAGATATGACTCATCTTTAAGTAATTTATAAATTTGAGCTTGCAAATTCATTTCCGATTTAACTCACATGAGTTCTTCATGAAATTATATACATAAGACACATTTAGGCCTTGAATAAAGTTCAAAAGAAACATAATATCTCTAAATGAATCTGAATTTTTGTGTTGACCCTCCAAGTCATTCCTCTGTTATTGCCTTCTTTTCATCATTTAGAGCGTTCCTGTAGTGATCAGAAGTCATTTATGACTTACTGAGAATGACAGTTCGGTCACCTGGTCCTTTAATTTGAATAGGTGAAAGTTTGTGTATTTTGGAGCTTTTGAAATTTGAACGGTTGACTTCGGTCAAAAGTTTAGAAAGACGGCCTCAAAATATAATAATGGAAGTGTCAAGCCCCGAACCTACACCATGGACGTGGTAAGCACTCAAGAACTATTTTTAATCCCCCAAGCGAACCCTTGGTCTGGCTGACTAGTTAGCGGAAGACTCATTGAAGCGGTAATAGGCTTAAAAACACAATTTTGAATATCTAAATTCAAAGTAAATACTCAACTCACAAGGTATGTAAAATACTCAATAACATAAATATAATAGGTTGTAAAAACATCTCAAGGAAAAGTTAATAATTAAAGGCTTCAACTCTATCTATCCATGAAGCCTCTAATATTTAAGATAGGTGTCGGGACAAGACCCACGACGCCTCCAAAAAACTAAACTGAAAATAAATGTGAAGTACTCCCGAAGTCTAGGAGACTCACAAAAGGCTAGTTGGAGTGTTGAGTGATCTCAACGAAACCCTTGTTGATGATCCTAAACCCCTGTATCTGCATCATAAAAATATGCAGGTCGAATGGCATCGTTACATTTGAATGTACGAGTATGTAATATAACTGAATAACAAATAATTGAACTGAAAGTACTGCAATAGATAAGAACTATACTTAAGCTTAATGTAAAGAAATAAAGGAGTTAAATCATTTAAAGTTTTACAAAATACTTACTCATCACTGAACTCAACATAATAAGTGATACACTTTTACTCTATTGGGAGATTCTCTAACCGACTACAATCACTATGAGCTATGTGATGATAGATCATCTTCTCCACGGTGCTAGAACTGTCCTATATCGTACCGGGATATAGAACCTCTTAACTAAGTGGATCCACTAAGCTCTGCCCGAAGGCACTAAGGATTCATCTAAAAAGTATGATCTTGTACCCATGTTGGCAAGCCATAGTTTATGGAAGATGTGAGTTGTCTGAACTCTCCCCCATATCGGTGCTCAATACTACTCCCAATAATATATTGTAACACCTCGGTATTTGATAGAGCTAAAAATAGAAAGAACTAAATTGGAAATAGAAAAATTAGAAAATTTTCAAGTTATGCTTAAGTTGTGAGTTTTGGGTCAACTTCAAATGACCATAACTTTTGCTACAGAATGAGTTAGGTAGCTCATAAGATATCAAATGAAAGGTATTGGAATCCTCTTTCCAACGCCACCAAGTTTGGTAATTTTTGAGCTCGTATGAGGGAGATATGACTATTTAAAGTCAGGTTATCTAATTAAGGAAAGTTACCCGAAAATGTGAAGGGTATTTTAGTGTTTTCCTTACCCACTCAGATTAAAACATTTTTTAGTATTATTTTGGGGTCAAATCTAATTTGGGTCAGTTTTACAAATCCTAAATTATGCTTCGGGTTTTAGAAGAGAGTTCAAGAAGAGGAAAATAGGAGAAAAGGAAGAACGAACAAGGTTTTCTTGAATCGAGGATTTGTTTCACCAAATTGAGCTATGTGAGTTCTCATAGTGTTGGGTCATTCACCCACATGCCAATCATGCCTTTTAAAGCAATTTCATTCTCAGAGTTTAAGGATTTGAGTTCTTGATTCGTGTTCTTGAAACTTTGTTTTCGTTCTTGAATGAGGATGGGTTTGATGAGTTCTTGAGATAAATGTGTCGAGTTTGAGAGTTGTTTTTGAGTAGATTCTCGTATACTTGTATTGGTAATTGAATCTAAGGAGAATTTGAGAAATGAAATCATTTCTAGATGAATTAGGGTCAAAAAACGAGAAAGACATCGGGATGATTTGGGGAGGGGTGACGCGGCAATGCGCCAGCAAGTCTGGCGTGGCACGCTAGCAGTGCACCAAAATGACCTCTCTAAACTTTAGGGGCTGCGCCCCGTGCCAGCAATGTGTCTGGGTCATCTGCCCCCACCCTTTTTCCGTCGTTTGCTCCGTCTAAGTCCTTTTAAAGTTTACTTTCACTCCCTATTGATTCTAACTACTCCAAACCACTTTTAAACATCTAGAAATCATTCATAACATGAATCATAACCTTCAATTCATAATTCAAATTCAAGGTAGAGTTAAGAGTTAAGTCTTAAGAGTTCTTCGAGTCATTTTAAAAAGTCTTTTTACAATTTTTTAAACTTGTTTTAAGACTTGAACATTTGAGTTTGAGGAAGAGTAACGTTGATTTCATCTTCCTTAAAATGATATATGGGAACTAAGAATTCCCAAGAGAAATGTTTTTACATTTAAGAAAAGAGGAAACACCGATTTCCAAAAGAGTTCATGTAAGTACTATCTCTTTTTAGAGAATTCTTTTGAGTAAAAATCTCAAAGTTAAGGAAGAGGAAATGTTTTCTTTAAAACATATGAGCTAAGTATATATTGGGAGTAGAATTGAGCACCGATATGAGGGAGATTTCTAACAACTCACAGTCCCCATAAACCATGTAGCAAACGTGGGTAGAAATAGTCATAGTTTTTAGATGATTCCTTATTGCTTTTTAGCATAGACTAGTGGATCCACTTAGTTGAGGAGTTCTATATCCCGGCAAGATATAGGACAATTCTGACAGCGTGGGCTAGATGCTGTATCATCACATAGCTCGTAGTGATGGTTGTCGGTTAGAGAATCTCCGAAACAGAGTTATTTTGTATTTTTACATACAAACTGAGGTATTATTGTATTTTTCAATACATTGAGCTGCTATATACTGGTTTTAAAGGCCTTTCTTTATATAGCATTATTGTCATTGCTTTATATTTAATTGAGTTGAGGTTGAGTTGAGACGAAGTAACTTGTTTCTTCAGTTCCAGTTCAAGCATATGTCATGTTTAGATTTCTCCTCACATGGTCGTACATTCCATGTACTGACGCCATTTGGCCTGCATATTTTATGATACAGATACAGGTAACCAGGATCAGCATCCAGCGCATCGTTGATCCAGCGAGTCCCAGAGTTGTTGGTGAGGCTCCTTGCTTTCGGAGGATCCCTTATTTTCTTTTCTTCATTTCATTTTTTTATTAGGAGGTCGTGGGTATTTTTCCAACGTCCATCTCAGTTAGTATAGGCTTCATTGATAGATAGACGTTAGTTCATGAGTCCTGTTCATTTCAGTTGTTCTATTCTAGACTTGAGCTTCCCTTGAGGCCAGTTTGAGTGTTTATTTCTAAATATTCTGAGTTTAAGTATTTGAGATTTTTGAGTTAAATCTTTCTTTGAGTTCATTTATTGATGAGTAAGTTTTCCACTAAGAGTTGAGCCAGGCCAAGGGTTCGCTTGGGGCGAGAAATGGTTTTCGAGTGCCGGCCGCGCCAAGGTGTAGGCTCCGGGCATGACATATATACTCTTGCTCAAATGTATAAAAAATATTGTTTCTCTGGTAAGAGATAATTGCGACTATCCTCTTAAAAGAGGTAGCTGCTCTGAAATATCTCTAAAACTCATTGCTCATTTAGAAAACAAGGTTTCTCTTTGCTCAATGTAAAAATAAATTTTGGGTTGAGATAATTACTCAAAGGGGGTCTCCTTAAGAGGTAACTGCTCTGTACTCAATCTTTCTGAAAACTCTTTTACCTTTTCAAAAAAAGTATTCTCTTTCTTCATATAAAAATGAAACATTTGGAAAATACTTAGTTCCCTTATACTCTTTCTCAAACTCCTCTATACTTCCTCAAAACTCTGTTTAAAACACAAATGTTAGCTTTAAAAGATTCTCAAGATTTATAACCCAAAATATGGTTCATGTTGAAATATAGACATGAATGAATCAACTCAATGATCTCAATAACTATATAAAAAACTCAATACTCAGAACCCAGAACTCAACGATACTACTCATCTCAAGAATACTCAATTCATAGGGTTCATGCTAAAATATAAACATGCACGAATCAACTCAAGAATCTCAATGCATAACATATAGCAATTCAATAAATATGAATAGGATTTAAAAAAGAATCAAGAACTGAAGACTCAAAATCAACTCATTTCAAGAATACTCAAATCTAAGGATAGAAGTACCCTAGATTATTCTATTACTAATTTGCAAGTAGATTCAAGGCGTGAGGACAAACTAGTCCAACACTATGATAGCCTTACATACCTGGAAGAATAAAGTTCTTGGCGAAATCAACAATACTCGAAGAACGCTTGAACACTAGATTTTATCCTCTTGGAACCTTGCTCTAAGGTCTTGAAGTGTTAATGAATATAAAAGAACTGATTAACACTTTCTAAGCCCTTCATTTGGTGTAAAACGTCGTGGTTTAGGCTTAGAATAGGGGTTAAAACAACATAGTTTAAGTACCAAATGCATACGGGAAAGATCAAAACGATCTCAGCTTAAAAAACTGACAAGGTGCTTAAAAGGGAGACTTCATAGACCGTTTAACGATTTACGGTCCGTGAAACACTTCAAGGGCCGTAAAGTCGGCCGTGAAGCTTTATCTTCCTGACAAGGCTGTACAAAAATGGGCATAACGTTTTACTCCGAACTGGAAATGAGGCAACCTTGGTGGAGTTAGAAAAATGACTCAAGGACCTTTAATTTTATATGTAAGAGTCCACCTAATTCGGTATGTGCGCATAGATATGGTTATTAGAAGTTGAACCAAGTAAAATCTCAAATTGAAACTCAATCGGTTAGAAAGCTTTCAACTCAACTTTGTGCTAGGGGACTCTAGTCACCTTAATTCATATCTAAAATTATTCTCACACTAAAAAATCAACCATAACACCTAAGAACAATTAAGAATCACTCGGTACGACCTTATATGTAATTAAAGAATGGTTTGGAGCTTAACTTAGAAATTTTTGGGGTGTTACAATATCTCCCCCTTGGGATCATTCATCCTCGAATGATGGTTAAACTGAGAATGGAGGGGAAAAAAGTTACTACCACTACCTCTCTTGACGTTTGAGCTAGACTTTTAACATAGGCTGGACTGATTGATAATAATAGTTTTGAAACTGGACTAGAGCACATAAGTAATGAATGATATGAGTTTGAACATAGTCACACTCTATATTAAATTATCTTACCCGAAACAAAGGTATCTGGGCATGAAGTAAAAATAATACTATTATGCCTTAAGCAATACAACTTCTAGCTTTCATGTCTAGCAACACCTCTAAACCATGCCCTCCTTTATGAATACCGCACCTCATTAGCTGCAACTCATAAATCCTACAAGGGGTTTACGACTACTCTTACCAAGGTCTAAGTTAAACTGTGTGCTCTTAATATGTTCAAGCCTAATCTCTAAATCACAAGATCCTAAATATGAGATGTTTATACTAATCTAAACCACAAGATTAAGGTTTTATGCCTCTATAGGAAATCTCATCCCATGAATACTACTCCTTATCACTACATTGAACAAAACATCGAGTCAAGAAGCATCTAATGCATCATGTATTCATCCACATGTAACAACACCACATTCAAACTTAGTACTATATCCAATCCATGGACTCCTACTAACCAATCCTTCTAAGAATTCCTCCTCCTCGCATCATCTCTATCAATTGAAATTTCACGGATTACTATCAAGAACTAACTTTCTACTCTCACTTAACTATTACTCATAGTAAAACTTCTTTCATCCTTCCTGAACTTTTATAATTACCTTAGATGGAATAAGCACACTATTGCTAACAATATAAGAAATATAAACCTTCTTCTTCTATCCACTCAACTACTATCATCAACACCACTCTTTAACTAAAAAGGATCACTGAAAGAGCTTTAGGGTGAAATATCATAAGCACGATTCATTCGAGACATCTGATATAAGAATATGTATAATATAACATTATGTTGCTAGCCATTGAGAGTAGATCATAAATTTTCTATTCTTAGCATACCATGAGACATGAGTGCTTATATGTGAAGTTTCATACCATGAGGCTAATATTCATAACTTTATGGAGTAAGATTGAGATCAATGGGCTAAAGTCATTGCCCCTCATTTTGGGAACTGAGCATAGATGTGAAACTGTCTGAAGTGTATGAGCATAGTTCATGAACGCAGTTCTGATATTAGAAACATCAATAGCATATTGTAACGACTAAACTTGGAGGAATACGCTAGAGTATGAATGGATCGATATATCACTTTAATTCATTCTGAACACATTACTCTCTGATTCTCAACACTTGACTTCATTTCTCATCCTATCATCACACCCTTAAGATTGAAGGTGACACTTTAAAGCTATGGATCTATTTCATCATCTCTAAACTGGTCTACATTTGTTGTACTCTAATACTCGGGAAAGGCTTATCCTATGGCTACTGAACTCTCCATTTGCAAGTACTAAGATTCCTTCTAAGACCTCTTTCTCAGATGCTTCTCTTAACCTCTTTCCGCTCCTACATAAGTCTTTCTATAATCGTTATCCACATTGACTATATATGATCCGCTCGACCAAAATCTTAAGGGTAATAAACAATGCTTACTTAAGCCAACTCCCCATTGACAGCTCAACTATACTATCTAGGCACACATGAAAAATCATTAACTTACTTGTAACCTCATCTGACTACATACGATCTAAGGTACACCTCTTAATGTTCTTGCTAATCTAATGACATAGCCACACTCCCTTGCTCTCATCTAAGAGTCATAATACAACACTTGTACCACTCACACTTATCAAAAAGTAAAACCTTAATTTCTTACCTTATTTATGTCAAACCTACGAGATAAGATCTTAAAACTAACACCATCACCCTCATGTTTTCATCCTTTTTATCACGATACTCGTCTCAAATTCAAGATTAGTGTCTAGTACTAAACAAATATATAAATATAATTACTCACATATTATACTTACTTACAACTACTAGATAAAATTAATAAACACTCGCCCACTAAACCTCCAGACAAGTAGTCAATATTTATCTCTCAGTCTACATACTTACAGTTTACCATCACATTACATTTCACAACTTAAGTACTATTTACCCATTCACTATACATCATAACTTAATTAGTTCTAGAATCCCTTGAATATCATGGGGTTTCTCCCTAAAAAATCATAAGCCTAACTTAGATCTATCACCTTATGATTACTCTATTCTTCTATTCAACACATATACTTTGTCTTCACTAACACAATGACACATTGACATTAACTCCCTTCTGGTTAAAGTATACTCTAACTCATCCATACTAGTAACTCTTACGCTACGTTCTATCATGAAATCTACAAAAACTCATCACTTTTTAGTATACTCTTAAGGGAAAAATCCTCATTAATAACTTACTAGGTGCATGACTGCAACAACATAATTTGCCTTATCAGTATCTTCATTTCTTAAATTACTATACCTCTACATGCCTTCTTCTATCTGTGGAAACTTTTACACTAGTGCTTATAACATCATAACTCATACTATCTTTTCGGGTTAAAATACTACCAAAGCTCTAAAACACACTTCTTCATAAGGGTCTCAACTGAAACAAGGTTTAGAGAGGAGAGTCAGGGAGTACATCTCATTTTTAGCTCGAACGCATGATTTATATGAATAAAAGTGGATCCTTTTGGATCTCAACACTTAAGCTTACTCACCTGCTTCTTTCAAGCCCCTTTGTAGTCTTATGACTTTCTGAAGACAACTAAACTGAAAGTTAATGTGAAGTCCTCCGTAATTCAAGGAGGCTCACCAAGAGATAGTTGGAGTAAAGAGTGATCTAAACGAAGTGCTTGTTGATAATCATAAAAACCTGTATCTACATCTTAAAAAGGTGCATGTCGAATGAAATCTATACATTTGATTGTACGAGTATGTAATAATATAGGTTAATAACAAATAATTGAACTGAAAGGATTGCAACAGATAAAAACTATACTCAAGCTGAATGTAAAGAAATAAAGGTGTTAAATCAATTAAAGCTTTACAAAAAACTGACTTATCTCTGAACTCAACATAATAAGTGATACATTAAAATACACTTTTACTTTATCAAGAGATTCTCTAACCGACAACTATCACTATGAGCTGCATGATGATACAACGTCTTGTCCACGCTGCTAGAACTGTCTTATATCATGCCGGGATATAGAACCTCTCAACTAAGTGGATCCACTAAGCTCTGCCTGAAGGTACTAAGGATTCATCTAAAAGTATGATCATGTACCCATGTTGGAAAGACATGTTTTATGGGGGCTGTGAGTTGTGTGAAACTCTCCCCTATATCGGTGCTCAATACTACTCCCAATTATATATACTCTTGCTCAAATGTATAAAAACCTATTATTTCTCTGGTTAGAGATAATTTCTGAAAATGTCCTCTTAAAAGAGGTAACTACTCTAAAATATCTATGAAACTCATTGCTCATTTAGAAAATAAGGTTTCTCTTTGCTCAATGTAAAAATAAATTCTGGGTTGGGATAATTACTCATAAGGGACCTCTTTAAGAGGTAACTGCTCTGTACTCAATATTTCTAAAAACTCTTTTCACTTTTCAAAAAATGTGTTCTCTTTGTTCATGTAAGAAGAAAACATTTGGGAAATACTTAGTTCCCTTATACTCTTTCTCAAACTCCTCTTTACTTCCTCAAAATTCAGTTTAAAACACAAATGTTAGCTTTAAAATATTGTCAAGATTTATAACTCAAAATAGAGTTCATGCTGAAATATAGTCATGAATGAATCAACTCAAGTATCTCAATAACAATATAGAAAACTCAATACTCAGAACTCAAGAACTCAAATTTCAACGATACTACTCATCTCAAGAATACCAAATTCCTAAGGTTCATGATGAAATATAGACATGAACGAATAAACTCAAGAATCTCATGCATAACCTATAGCAATTCAATAATTAGGAATAGAATTTCAAAAAGAATCAGGAACTCAGGAACTCAAGAACTCAAAATCAACTCATCTCAAGAATAATAAAATATAACGATAGAACCCTAGATTACTCTTTACTGATTTGAAAGTAGATGCAGGGTGTGAGGACGAACTAGTACAACACTATGATGGCCTCATATACCTGGAAGAACGAAGTTCTAAGTGAAATCGATGAAACTAAAAGAACTTTTTTTCTCCTCTTGGAACCTTGATCAAATGTCTTGAGTGTTAATGAATGTAAAAGAACTGATTAACACATTCTAAGTCCTTAATTAGGTGTAAAACCTCGTGATTTAGGCTTCTAATAGAGGTTAAAACGATGTCATTGAAGTACCAAACGCATGTGCGAAAGACATAAATGACCCCAGCTTAAAAAACTGACGAGGTGCCTGAAAAGGGAGGTTCCACGGACAGTTTAAGGCTTCAAGGTCCATGAGACACTTCAAGGTTCATATAGACGGCCGTAAAACTTCACTTGCCCGATAGGACTTCACTAAAATGGGCATAATATTTTACTCCGAACTCGAAATGAGGCCCACTTGGTGGCATTGGAAAGAGGGCTGAAGGGCCTTTAATTTGATAGGTAACGTACAACCTAATCGTTATGTGTTGAGAGATATGGTTGTTTGAAGTTGACCCAATTAAAATCTCATATTGAAACTTAATCGGTAAGAAAACTTTCAACTCAACTTTGTGATAGGGGATTCTGGTGACCTTAATTCATATCAAAAATCATTCCCATAATAAAACAATTTGACTTTAACACCTTTGAATAATTAAGAGTCACTTGGTACAACCTTATACGCAATTCAAGAATGATTTGGGGCTTAACTTAGAAATTTTTGGGGTGTTATATAAAGTTTTGTTAGCTCCAAAATGTCAATTTTGGTCTAGAAGGACATCTGGTGCGGATCTGGAGTTTTTGGGGATCACCCCTATTGTCACGCCCCGACCCTACACCCTGTACGTAACTGGAACTCGAGAACTATTACTTGCCCCAAGAGAACCCTTGGCCTGGCACAACTCTCAGCGAAAGACTTATTCAACAATACAAATCTCAAAACAAGCTCAACTCATCATATATCATAAATAAAATAGTTTACTCAGTATACTCAAATGAACATAAGTGTTCAACTCATAGTCTTTAAAACATCAACAAGGGAATGAGAAAAAGACTCCTCATCTACTACTGTCTATGAAGCCTCTAATGAAAATGATAAGTCAGAAAAGACCCAAAACATCCTAATAAAACTTAAAGGTAAATGGAAATCCTCCAAAAGCAAAGAGGCTCACCAAAGCAACTCTAGAACTGCAAGGAGTATCAACGGTGCGCCTGTTGATGACCCTGAACTCCTGTATCTGCACCATAAAAGATGCATGCCAAATGGCGTTAGTACATGGAATGTACGAGCATGCAAGGTGAACTATAAAGCACAGACATAAGCTTGAACTGGTAAAAAGGAAGAACATACTCACCTCATTTCAACTCAACTCAACAATACTCAAACTTAGAAATAATCAACTCAGTTCAATACAAAACCAACAATAAAGATGCGTTGAAGGGAAATATTTTAAAATAGTAGATAATAACTCAATATATTTAAGAATACAATAATAACTCTTTACTGTTATTTGGGAGATTTTCTAACCGACAACCATCACGATGAGCTATGTGATGATACAACGTCTCGCCCACACTGCCAAAACTGTCCAATACCTTGTCGGAGTATAAGATATCCTCAACTAAGTGGATCCACTAAACTATGCTTAAAAACCAATAAGGAATCATCTAAAAAGAGTGATCCTTTACTCATGTTGGCATACATGGTTTATGAGGACTCTGAGTTGTCTGAATTGTCACGACCCAAGCGTACACCCTGGACGTGGCCGACACTCAAAATCCATTGCTGGTCCCCAAGTGAACATTCATCCTGGCTGACTACAAGCGAAAGACTAACTTAAGCATACAAAGCTTAAAAATTGAATAAAATATAATATATTCAACTCGCCAAAAAATAGGATACTTAAGTCTTTAAAACATTTAACAAAATAAATGAACAAACTTCTGAAACTCTACTATCTATCTATGAAGACTCTAACCGACAAAGATGGAAGTCGGGATAAGAACCACGCCATCCTAACAACTAATATAATTGAAAGTACAAGTGGAACCCATCAGAAGCAAGGAGGCTCACCATAGCTAACTCGAACTGCATGTGGTATCAACGAAGCTCCTGTTGATCATCCTGAATACCTGTATCTCTATCATGAAATGATACAGACCAAATGGCTCAGTAAGTGGAATGTACGAGCATGTAAGGGAATTCTAAAGGATAAATATAAGCTTGAACTTGATAAAAAGGAAACATACTTACCTACTCTCAACTCAATCAACTAAACTCAACTCAAGAATAAAAATCATAGTTCAACTCAATGATAAGATATTCAACTCAGTGAAATAAGGCTCAACTCAATGATAAGATATTCAACTCGGTGAAATAAGTCTGAACTTAATAATAAGATACTCGACCCTGGGTACTCAATTCTAGATACTCAACTCTGGATACTCAACTCAATATAAAGCAACAATAAAAGATGTAATATATCGAAATCTTTGAAAACAGTAGATACCAACTCAATGTATTAGAAAATACAATATAACTCTGTTTGTATTTAAGAATACAAAATAAACTTTGTTTGTATATAAAAATACAAAATAAACTCTGTGTATATAAGAATACAAAATATCTCTGTGGATTTTCTCTAACTGACAACCATCTCTATGAGCTTAAGTGATGGTACTACGTTTTGCCTCACGCTGCCAGGGCCGTCCTATACCTTGCCATGGGTATAGAACCTAACTCACTAAGTGGATTCACTAGTCTATGCTAAAAGCATTAAAGAATCATCTAAAAAGTATGACCCTTTTCCGTCCATGCTGGCTACATGGTTTATGGGGGCTATGAATTTTCTGAACTCTCCCCCATATCGGTAGTCAATACTACTCCCAAAATATACTAGCTCATATGTTTAAAAACATAACTCTTTGTGTGGTTTGAGATTATTACTAAAAAACTAGTTTAAAAGCTCTCTTGGAAATCGGTGTTTCCTCTCTTGGAAATCGGTGTTTCCTCACTTGGAAATCGGTGTTTCCTCTCTTGGAAATCGGTGTTTCCTCTCTTGTTTAAATGTGAAAACATTTTAACTCTTGAGAATACTTAGTTCCCATATAATCTTTTGAAGAAATGATCTTCACTCTTACTCTTACTCAACTCAATGCTCAAGTCTTTAAAACAAGTTTTAATTTTTTTTTAAAAGACTTCTCAAAAGAAGGTTCATGCCGAATTATGGACGTGAATGACTCAATCCAAGGTTTTCAATAAACATACATAGAACTCAATACTTGGAACTCAAGAAATTCAATGATAATACTCATTTCAAGAATGCTCGACTCAGAGGGTTCATGCGGAATTATGGGCATGAACTACTCATTTTAAGGACTCAAACATAATTCTCATCTCAAGACTGCTCGACTTATAGGGTTCATGCGGAATTATGGGCATGAACTACTAAACTCAAAGACTTCATGGGTACTGTGCAATAGTCCCATGATAAGGAATATAATTTCAAAAAGGGGTTAGGAACTCAATACTCAAGACTTAGAACTTGAAGATACTACTCCTCTCAAAGATATTCAACTGATGGAGTTCATGCAGAGTTTATGGGCATGAACGACTCGAATCAAGGGTCTAAATAACAATATGGAACTCATGTATACGACTCTTCTCATTCTCATACTTACTTCCTCAAAACTTAGCTCAAATCGACAGTTGATCTCAAAGGATTCACAATTGAACTCAAAGACTTTCT
>JAJONR010011870.1:0-12402 GCA_029582245.1 Solanum etuberosum | reverse complement strand
GGGTATGACTCAAGAGATCAACATTCCTACTTGGAAGTGGGAAGTGATCAACATGGACTTCATTACAAGTTTACCTCGTACTCGCAGACAACATGACTCCATTTGGGTGATAGTAGACAGAGTTACTAAGTCTGCACGCTTTTTGGCTGTTAAAACTATAGACTCGGCGGAGGACTACGCCAAGCTTTACATTAATGAGATAGTCAGGTTGCATGGGGTTCCTTTGTCTATCATCTCAGATAGAGGTCCTCAGTTTACCTCTCATTTCTGGAAGTCATTTAAAAAAGGTCTTGGTACTCAGGTTAATCTTAGCACAGCGTTTCATCCGCAGACGTATGGTCAGGCAGAGCGTACCATTCAGACCTTAGAGGACATCTTGAGAGCTTTTGTGATCGACTTCAAGGGTAGTTGGGATGATCACATTCCTCTTATAGAGTTTGCCTACAATAATAGCTACCATTCTAGCATTCAGATGGCCCCTTATGAGGCATTGTATGGGCGTAGATGTAGAACTCATGTTGGTTGGTTTGAAGTAGGTGATTCAGCCTTGATATGACCAGATTCGGTTCATGATGCTATGGAAAAAGTGCAGCTCATTAGAGATAGACTTAGGGCAGCCCATAGTCGTCAGAAGTCTTATGCAGATGTAAGGAGAAGGGACTTAGAGTTCCAAGTTGATGATTGAGTTTTCCTAAAAGTGTCACCTATGAAGGGGGTGATGAGGTTTGGCAACAAAGGAAAGCTCAGTCCTAGATATGTAGGCCCTTACAAGGTCTTGAAAAGGGTTGGTAAAGTGGCTTACGAGTTAGAGTTTCAAGCAGAACTAGCAGCAGTGCATCCGGTCTTTCACGTTTCGTTGTTGAAGAAATATGTGGGTGATCCAGCATCCATAGTACCTTTAGAGAGTGTGGCTGTGAAATATAGTCTCACTTATGAGGATGTGCCAGTTGAGATTATTGATCATCAGGTTAGAAGGTTGAGAAACAAATGAGTCACTTCAGTTAAGGTTTTGTGGAGGAGTCGGTCCGTAGAGGGAGCTACTTGGGAAGTACAAGCAACCATGAAGGCCAAGTATCCTCATCTATTTCCTTCCGATTCCATTCCAGCTTGAGGTAATAGTTCCTCTTCAGTTTTTCAGTCATTCATGCGCAGATTCAGTCTTAGTATCATGTTCCTTCAGTTTGTACTTGCATTTTTAGCGTATTTGCATGTCCTTGGAACTCAATTCAGTCAGAAATCAGTTTTTAGAAATTAGTGGCAGGGTTTGCAGCTCTTTCCCTCCATATTTAGCTAGTTTAGTCTTCATTCGAGGATGAATGTTCCCAAGGGGGAGATAATGTAACACCCCATATGCTAGAACTACCAAAATGCATATTTTTAGCAGTTGCAGGTGCAACCCACAGATCGTAGGGTGACCCACGGTCCGTGCTGGTGGTCCGTGGAAGGCCACCTGCAACCCTCCCCAGAAAGCTCTGAAAAATTCATCTAAGGCACGACCCATGGCCGGACCCACGGACCGTGGTCCAGGTCCGTGGATCGATGCCCCAATTTCCAGCCCCAGTCGCGAACAGCGGCCGACCAGCACGGACCGTCGGTCAATCCACGGTTCGTGGCTCTGGTCCATCGGTTGGCCCCGACAGCAATTAAGTCGGGTCTTTTGGTCTTTTCCGTATGTGTTGGACCCCTAAACTACGTCGTTTAAACCCTAAACTACGTAGTTTTGGCCAGTTTTAGCCTAGAAACATAACTATAACTTACCTAAGTCAGATCATTCATCAAAACTTAGAAAAATTAGAGCATAAGAGGAGAAAGAGGTCAAGAACCCTAGTTCAAGAACGCAACAAGATTCCATCAGTTCCAGCCCTGAAATCGATAGATTTCTCCGTGAAATTCATCACCAGGTACGTGGGATTTCACTAATGGGTTTCTTTCGCCCATTAGGTCCTTAGAATTCAGTCAGAATCTTGATTCCCTTGATATTATCTAGACCTAGGGTTTCTTGAATGTTAGAAATTGTTGGGTTTTAGCTGTTAGAATTATCCAAATAAGATTATCATGTTGTTGCTCAGTTTCTTGAATGAAATTCAGAACCCTAGCTATGTAGTTCCTTTAGTTCATGAATTACACATGCTAGGCCAGCTATTTCAATTATATACATGCTTCAGTTTACGAATGTCATATTATCATATATAATTGTTGCAGTCTCAGAGTTTGCATGTCAGAACATCGAGCTATCCATGTTTTACAGAATCCAGTCATAATGTGTTACATATATATTCAGTTGGGAGTAGACTTAACAACGAGTTGGACTAGGGTTCAGCGTACCCGTATAGTCCCAGAACTACATGCCTCCGTAGATTGTAAGTCCCCTCTGTGGGCATCATTTTAGTGATCACGCCAGTCATGCCTTTATACCTCTGGCAGGGTATATTGGGTCCTCTCGATGGGGCGTATACATCGGACTCCACATTTAGCTCATGTGGTTTTATGTCGGTTATTAGTAGCTCCCACAATACAGTCAAATTCTAGTGCATTGACCAGGATATCAATTACAGTTCAGTATTCAGACTCAGCATATCATCTACTTGGTCATTGCATTCAGTTAGCTTAGTATTTTAGTATATATCAGTATTTACATTCAGTTCAGATTATATCATTGCTCTTATTGCTTTGTTCAGCTATGATTATTGTTCAACTTTACTCTATCTTGCATGATCAATACCTTTCAAGTACTGACACATACTCTGCGCTACATCTTCTCGTAATGTAGGTTCAGGTTCTCAGCTTCCAGATCACGCATAGATCGGTTCTCGATCTTCAACTCAACAGTATTAGTGGTGAGTCCTCATTCTTCGAGGACGACAGACATGGTTCCTTTGCTTTTAGTCTGAGTTTCAGTTTTTGCTAGATTTAGCTGGGGCATGTCCCAGCATTTCTAGTCAGTTAGAGGTTTTATTTCAGACATAGTTAGAATCAGCTGTAGTATTTGAGTTTGACTTTTCAGTTGTTGTTAAACTCTCCGCATTTATATATTCAGATGTAGTATGGGTATTCCCAATCATTTCAGATTTATCTTATGATTAGCTTCTGCACAGTGTTTATTGATTCAGTTCTCTTTAAGTATGATTATGTTATGCCAGCAGGGTTAGCTTGGGATCACTCGTGATCCTAGGTCCCGTGTCCGCGTCATGGGGGTAGCTCGGGGTGTGACACTTATCCTCCTCAACCTATTGCACATGGATCATCAGCCTTGCTATATCCATATCCCCTATTAACAGAGCTACATTGCCCTCTTTGTTTGACAGACGAGACAACCCAGCAACGAACAAACTCATCCTTCTCGTCATGCTAGCAACCATCTCTGGAGCATAATGGGAAAGTTGGGTGAACTTAAGGTCGTACTCGTGCACGCTCATAGATTCCTTCTTAAGAGTAAGGAATTCTCGTACCTTTACTTCTCGTAGTTTTCGGAGAAAGAAACGCCCCAAGAAGGCCTCCTCAAACATAGCCCAACTTACAAGTGGTGAACCTTCAGCTCTGTTGTTTGTCCATTGATCAAACAACATTCTAGCGACATCCTTCAATTGGTATGCAGCTAGTTCCACCCTCTCAACATCAGCAACATCATAACCTCAAACACCTTCTGTAGTTCCTCTACAAAGTTTTCCAGATCCTCACTGACGCTTGACCCAGTGAATTTTGGAGGATTCATTATTAAGAACTCACGGATCCTAGACGTATCAGCCACATCCTGTCGATCCCCTCTTTGTTACCCACTTGGTTGGTCACAGCGCGAATCAACATTCGGATAGCTTTCCAAAATTTAGCATTGGTGATCTCTCCTTGGGGTTGCACTTCTGGGGCATTAGGTGCCCCTTGATCCTCAATGTTTCTCCTCGCAGGACGACCTCGGACAGCTCCTCGTAGAGGCATGATCTGAAAGATACGCACAAGTACGAGTTAGAAATAAACTTTATAGAGATGAAATCTATCGAACGACAAGAGTATGAAAGAAGTGAGATAGTTCCTAAATGTTGCAGCCTTCTAATTATAGATGTGGCACGCTTCACACCGATAACTAGGACTCTACAGACACGGCTTCATAGACTCCCTTGGACTCTTAAACTCTGTGCTCTGATACCAAGTTTGTCACACCCCGAGCCTACACCCTGGGCAGGACTGGCACTCGAGAACCATTGCTGGCCTCAAGTGAACCCTTGGCCTGGCTTACTACTCAGCGGAAGACTTTACTCAACAAAGATAAGTTCATGAAATAAACTAGAATGTTATAAAGAAAACATTCAACTGGCCAATAAGACAAACTCAGGTCTTATAACAAACCAACTAAAATGAACAAGACTAAAGAACTAATAATGTCTGACTATCTATGAAGCCTCTAATACTATGAGGGATGTCGGGACAAGACCCCCTATCATCCTATCAGCTGAAATTACAAAGCATCATAAAAAGGGATCCTCCAGAAAGCAAAGAGGCTCACCGAATGACTCTGAAGCTCAACTGGATCAATGAACCGCTTGATGCTGATTCTGGTTACCTGTATCTGTATCATAAAAGATGCATGCCAAATGACGTCAGTACACGAAATGTATGAGCATGCGAGGGGAATTCTAAAACAAGACATAAGCTTGAAATAGAACTGAAGAAAACTTACCTCGTCTCAACTCAACTCAACTCATTTCAATATAAGGCAGAATATAAATGAAATATAAAGAAAAGCTTTAAAACATGTAGATAGAAACTAAGTGTATTGAAAACACAACAATAACTTAGTTTGTATATAAAAATACAAGTAACTCTGTGGGAGATTCTCTAACCGACAACCATCACTATGAGCTATGTGATGATACAACGTCTTGCCTCACGCTGTCAGGGTTGTCCTATACTTTGCCGGGGTATAGAACCTACTACTAAATGGATCTTCTAGTCTATGCTAAAAACATTAAGGAATCATCTAAAAAGTATGACCCTTTCTACCCACGTTGGCTACATGGTTTATGGAAATTTGAGTTATCTGAACTCGTCTCCATATCGGTGCTCAATACTACTCCCAAAAATGTAACTAGCTCATATGTTTAGAAACATAACTTTTCTGTGGTTTGATATTATTACTAAAATATTTATCTCTTAAAAGAGATGGAACTCAAAACTGATCATGAAAACTCATTTGGAAATTGGTGTTTCCTCTCATCTTAAATGTGAAAACATTAACTCTTTGGTAATACTTAGTTCTGATATATCATTTCGAAGAAAATGAACTTCACTCTTACTCTTACTCAATTCAATGCTTAAGTCATAAAACAAGTTTAAAACAATTGTAAAAGACTTTTAAAATGACTCGAAGAACTCTCAATACTTGACTCTCAACTCTACCTTGAATTTGAATTACGAATTCAAGGTTATGATTTGTGATAGGAAAGATATCATAATGATTAAAAGTGTTTTTAGATAGTTAATCATGAGAAACGATTAAAAAGACACTGTCTAGGAGCAAGTCCGCGATGCGGAGATGCATTTTAATATTTTGTTGTGAAATAAGTTTTGAAACAGTGGAGTCCGTGTTCTCGCTGCGACGCGGAGAGGAATGTTTCACTCTTAAGGAACAGGTCCGCGTCGCAGACTTGGTACTTTATTTTCTGTCCGATATTTTCTTCCTCGTCTTCTAACCCCAATTCGCCTATAATCGAATAGTTTCTTCCCCAATTATTTAGATTCGAATACTCAACGTTAGTATACGATAATCTACTCAAAATTACTTTTGAAACATTAACACCTATCTCAATAATTCATCAAAACCTCAACAATCCAGATTATGGAAGGTATTTCAAGAAAGTTCAACAAGAACTCAAATCCTTCAACTTTAAGAAATGAATTTTGCTGAAAATAACATGATTGGCGCGTGGGTGAATGAACCCAATGCTATGTGAACTCACATACCTCTTTAGGGATCAACCCTTGGCGAAACGACCTTCGATTCCGCAAGAGATCTCCAAGAACGCCTTGACTTTTCTCCTTTTCTCCTCTTCTTAAGCTATTCTCAAACCCTAGGCGTTAATTTTGATTGCGTAAACTGAACCAAATAAGTTTATACCCCTAATTAATTACTAAAAATGAAATAAATTAATTGGATAATGAAAAGACCAAAATACCCCTCTTAAATCCGGGTGACTTTCCTTATCCGGATAACCCGACTTTAAACAGGCATATCTCCCTCATACGAGCTCAAAAATTTGCAAACTCAGTGGCGATGGAAAGAGGATTCCAAGACCTTTAATTTGATACTTATAGCCTACCTAACTCGTAGTGTACTAAAAATTATGATCATTTGAAGTTGACCAAAAACTCACACTTAGCATAACTTGCTAAATTTCAGATTTTTTTATTCTTTCCAAAAATAGCTATTTCTAATTCTAGTTCTTTCTAAGGTGGGATGTTACACTGTCTATGATGCCTCTAACAATGTAAGTTAGATGTCAGGACAAGACCCACGACACCTCCAATACTACTAAGCTAAATGAAAATGAAGTTTCCCTGAAGCAAAGAGGCCTCACCAAGTACTGTCTATGAGTGAATAGTTATCTCAACGAAACACCTGTTGATGATCCTGAGCACCTCTATTTGCATCATAAAATGATGCAAGTCGAATGACGTCAGTACATTGAATGTACTAGTAAGTGATAAGGCTAGAGTAAACAACTTACTGCTTTATTGACTAAAAGAAACATAACTGGATCAATACATGAATATGAAGTGAAAACTATTCCAGCTTTACAAAATAATATACAATGAAAGCAACATGAAATTAATATACTTTACTTGTGGGGAGTTTCTCTAACCGACAACCATTAGCATAAGCCTAGCAATGATACAACGTTTAACCCACGTTGCCAGGGCCATCCTATACTTTACCGGGGTATAGGATGATATCATGACTATGGATCCATCTAATTGGCCTTCTCAGAGGCAGTGGGGAGTCGCATGAAGAATCAATGCTATCCTATCCTATGCTGGCTACGTATTTTTATAGGACTTCTGAATCATAAAAGACTCTAACCCAATTCGGTGCTCGATACTACTCCCAAAATAATTGATATAACTTTATGCTCAATTAACCCATTTCAAGGAATGAACTTCTTACTTGATTCAAATACCTTTCAAAACATTAGGCATGTTTACATTCTTGAAAATATGTAGTTATGAACTTATCTTTCAAGTCCAGTAATGAACATAGGTACATATATATATATATATATATATATATATATATATATATATAACATTAGAAACTCTCAAGTGTTATGAAATAGAACCTTTAAACTTTTCCTCAAAACTCAGTTTAAAAACTCAAGTGTTGGCCTTAAAAAAAGCTTCTCAAGATTTATAACTCAATTCACAGGGTTCATGCGGAATTATGGACATGAACGACTCAACTCAGGGTACTTAATAGCAATATGCAAACTTAGTACTCAGAACTCAAGAACTAACGAACTCAAAGACTCAAGAACTCGGAACTCATAACTCAACAATACTACTCCTCTCAAGAATACTCAATTCATAGAGATCATACGGAATTATGAACATGAACGACTCAACTCAGGAATCTAGCGTACAGGATGAAGAACGAAGAAAAAAAGGCCAGACGACTCTAGCGTAGTTGTGGCACGTCGCGCCAGCCCCCAAAGTACTCCAGTACTTTGGGGCGCATTTCCCCAGCCCTCCTGGCTCTATAGGGGAGCATTGCCCCAGCCCAAACCTAGAAATCCGATGAATTTTCTTGTTAAGTTTCGGGTCCTAACTCATCTAGAATCGATTGGTTTCTTTAAAACTCTCTTTGATTCATAAACCCAACACAAATTCATTAAAATCTCACTCAAATTATATCAAGAAACACCACTCATTCGCAAGACCCTCACCTCAAGAACTCAAAACCTCCATTGATAAAGAATGGGGCTAAACTCAAGAACTACTCAAAAATCTTGTCATAAACGATTTCATGAATGAATTTATGGAAGAACTACATGTTTGGCATGAGGACGAACAAGTCCATCACTATGGAAAACATCACATACCTGGAAAAAACCATGTTCTTGGCGAAAATCAACGAATTTTGAAGAACGCTTGAAAACCTCACTTTTCTCCTCTTGAAATCTCGTTATAAAAACCCTAACTCTTTTGAACGTGAATGGGTATTTTAGAATCGGATTAAACCGTTAATTGGGTCAGGAAAAACGTTTTAAGGCAAGTGGGAAAAAGGAAAAGACCAAAATAACCTTTCCTAAAACGAATGTAAAGGCTTAAATGGGGAGACTTCACTCAAACGAGCATAACTTTTTACTTGGAGTTCGGAATTTAGCAACGTTGGTGGCGTTGGAAAGAGGACTCAGAGACCTTCAATTTGATAGCTCATGTCCACCGAATTCTGTATGTGCTTGAAGATATGGTCAATTGAAGTTGACCCAAGAAAATCTCATAGTGAAACTCAATCGTTTAGAAAGTTTTCAACTCGACTTTATGCTAGGGAATTCTAGTGACCTTAACATCTAAGAAAATTTAGAATCATTCGGTACGAATCTTATTCATCATGAAGAATGGTTTGAGTCTTAGTTTAAAAATTTTTGGGTTGTTACAATATCTCCCATTGGGATCATTCGTCCTCGAATGACGGCTAGACAGAGAATGAAAATGGGTTACTCTTACTATATTCAAGCCTAACTCAAAATCACAAAGTACTTAACATAGGGTGATTATTCTGATCTAAATCACAAGAACCTCTGTAGGAAATCTCATACCAAGAACACTACTCCTTACCACTACATCCAACCAACCTCAAGTCTTAATCAAGAACCACCTAATGCACCATGCATTCATCCACATGCTATCAACACCACATTCAAGCCTAGTACTACAACCACTCCATAGACTCCTACTAACCACTCCTTATAAGAATTCTTCATTCTCTCGTCGTTTCTACCAACAGAGATTTTATGCATTATTACCAGGAACTGACTTATTACTCATCGTAAAACCTTATCTCCTTTTTCCTCCACATTTTTAACCTTAGATGGAATAAACCCACCAGCACTATCACAATAAGAAAATAACAATCCTCTTCTCTATCATCACAACACTACTATCAAAAACACCACTCTCAACTAAAAAGGATCACTGAGAGAGCTTTAGGGCGAAAAATCATAAGCACGATTCATTCGAGAATTCTGATATAAGAACATGCATGCCATAACATTATGTTTCTAGCCATTGAGAGTAAATCATGAATTTGTGAGACTAAACATACTATGAGACATGAATGCTTATATGAATAGGTTCATATCATGAGGCTGGTATCCATAAATTTATGGATTAAGCTTGAGATTAATGGGCTAAAGTCTTTCCCCCTCATTCTGAAAAATGAGCATAGATGTGAATCTCTCTGAAGTGTATGAGCATAAGTCATGAACACAATTCTGATGTAAGAAACATCATCATGATGTTGTAATGACTGAACTTGAGGAATACGCCAGATTATGAATGGATTGATACATCACTTTAACTATTTCTGAAGACATCAATATCTGATTCTCAACACTTGACTTGGTTTCTCATCTTATCATCTCCCCCTTAGGTCTAACACTGACACTTGAAAGTTATGGATCTATTCCATCATCTCTACACTGGTCTACATTCCCTTTACTCTAATACTCGGAAAAGGCTTATCTCATGGCTACTGAACTCTGCATAAGCAGGTACTAAGACTCCTTCTAAGACCTCTTTATAAGATGCTTCTATTAACCTCTTCTCATTGGTTTATAAGGCAGCTTCGTCTAACTCTTAATGAAAAATAATGCTTACATCAACCTATTCCACATTAACAGTTCAAATATACTATCTAGGCACACATGAAAAATTATTAACTTAATTGGAACCTCGTCTGATTACATACAATCTCGGGTACACCTCTTAATGCTCTTGTTACTCTTATGACTTAGACACACTTAACTACTCTTATCTAAAAATTATAATCCCATACTTGTACCACTCAATTCATTGTAACTAACCTCCTTATTCCTCACCTACTCTATATCAAACCTACCAGATCAGATCTCAAACTAACATCATCACTATCATGTTTCCATCCTCTTGGTCACAACTCTCATCTCAAATTCAAGCTTAGTGTCTAGTTCTAAACACAATTGTCAATAAGATTGCTCATATACTATACTAACTTACAACTACTAGATGAAATTAAGAAACACTCGCCCACTAAAACCTCATGACGAGTAGTAATTCTTTATCTCTCAGTCTTCATACTTACAATTTACCGTCACACTTCCTTTCACAACTTAAGTATTGTTTACCCACTCACTACACATCATTGGCTAACTAGTTCTATAGCTCTCTAAATATCATGGGATCTCCCAAAAACCATAAGTCTGGCTTAGATCTATCATCTCATGAATAATCTGCTCTTCTATTCAACACCTATAATTGGTCGTTACTAACACAATAACACATCATCATAAACTCTTTTCTAGTTAAAGTATACTCTAACTCATCCTAACTAGTAACTCTTACTCTACCTCCTATCATAAAATTTTCACAAACTCATCACTTCTTAGTCTACCCATAAGGGAAAACTCCTGATTAATAACTTATTAGGTGCATGACTACCATAACATAATTTGCCTCATCACTATCTCCCTTTCTTAGATTACTAAACCTCTGCATGCATTCTTCTAACTTTGGGCACTTTTACTACTACTGCTTATAATCTCATAACTCATACTATCTTTTCGGGTGGCAACACTACCCAAGCTCTAAAACACACTTCCCCATAAGGGTCTCAATTGAAATAAGGTTTAGAGAAAAGAGTCTGGAAATACATCTCACTTTTAGCTCGAACGCACGATTCATATGAATAAGAGTGTATTATTTTGAATTTCAACACTTAAGGTCACTCAAAGGCTTCTCTCAAGCCCCTCTACATTATCATGACTTTCACAAGACTCTTGCTGAGAGTAACTCATCGATATGGAACTGGCTTTGCTTTTCAACTACCTTGATATGAGGGGTAGTCGAATGGATAGAAGAAACGCACGAATTAGAGTAAGTTCCTTATGACACAGTTCTACTACACGATTTAGAGTATGAAAGAAGGGAAACTTTTTCTAAATGTCTGTAGTAACTTATTTATAGAAGTGGGGCCCTCACAACCATAAATAAGATCCTACTGACACAGCCTCATAGACACCCTAGGACACTTGAACTCTGTGCTCTGATACCAAGTTTGTCACAACCCGAGCCTCTACCCTGGATGTAATTGGCACCCAAGAACCATTTCTAATTCCTAAGCGAACCCTTGGCCTGACTACATGACTTACATGACACTAAATAATACGTGAAAGCTTAAAATAGGTGAACACTTAGACATTTATGAAAGTCTTAAAATACTGTCTTGTAAAAATACTTAACATGAGTCATAAGTTAAATAAAACATCCTGAGAAAATAATGGAAATATCTAATTCAGCGTGTCTGTGAAGCCTCTAACAATGTAAGATAAATGTCAGGATAAAACCCACGACACCTCCACTACGACTAAGCTGAATGAAAATGAAGTCTCCCAAAAGCAAGGAGGCCTCACCAAATACTATCTGCGAGTGAATAGTGATATCAATGAAACACCTATTGATGATCATGAGCACATGTATCTGTATCATAAAATGATGCAGGTCAAATGACGCCAGTATATTGAATGTACTGGTAAGTGATAAGGCTAGAGTAAACAACTTACTGGCTTGAATGACTGAAAGAAACATAACTGGATCAATACATGAATATGAAGAAAAAACTATTTAAGTGTTACAATATAATATTCAATGAAAGCAACATGAAAATAATATACTTTACTTGTGGGGAGTTTCTCTAACCAACAACCATTACCATGAGCCTAGCAATGATACAATGTTTCGCCCACGTTTCTAGGGACATCCTATACTTTGTGGGGGTATAGGATGATATCATGACTATGAATCCATCTAATCGGCCTTCTCAGAGGCAGTGAGGAGTCGAATGAAGAATCAACGTTATCCTATCCTACGCTGGCTACGTAGTTTTATGGGACTTCCGAATCATAAAAGACTCTAACCCAATTCGGTGCTCGATACTACTCCCAAAATAATTGATATAACTTTATGCTCTATTCACCCATTTCAAGGAATGGACTTATTACTTGATTGAAATACCTTTCAAAACATTAGACGTGTTTACATTCTTGAAAATATGCACTTATGAACTTATCTTTAAAGTCCAGTAATCAACATAGGTATATATATATATATATATATATATATATATATATATATATATATATATATGAATAAATAAAA
>JAJONR010011869.1:0-16680 GCA_029582245.1 Solanum etuberosum | reverse complement strand
GTGAAGGTTTCACCCATGAATGGTGTTATGAGATTTGGTAAAAAGGGGAAGCTTAGTCCCTGATATATTGGTCCTTATAGAATATCCAAAAAGATTGGCAATGTAGCTTATGAGTTGGAGCTACCGCATGAGTTAGCAACAGTTCATCCAGTGTTTCACATCGCTATGTTGAAAAAGTGTATGGGCAATCCTTCACTGATTATAGCAACTGAAGATATTGGTATTAAGGATAGCTTGTCTTATGAGGAGATTCCTGACCGCCAGGTTCGCAAGTTGAGAACCAAGGATGTAGCATCAGTCAAAGTTCTTTGGAGAAATCAGTTTGTTGAGGAAGCAACTTGGGAAGCTGAGGAGGATATGAAGAAGAGATATCCACATCTCTTTGAGTCCAGAGAAATGCCAGATCAAGGTACTAATTCTCTTCTTAGTACTCTTTAATTGATATACTAAATGTGTTAGATTTTCTTGTTGGGTGTTTGAGCTGAATGTTAGATGTTATGCCCTTAGCCTACTAAGATAATCTCATTCTAGGATGAATGTTCCCAAGGGGGAGATATTGTAACATCCCGCTTTAGAAAGAAACTAGAAATAAAAAGAAATCATTTTTGGGAAGATCAAATTTGGAGAGTTGTGCTAAATATAAGTTTTGGGTTAACTTCAAACGAACATAACTCTCAGTACATGATGAGTTAGGTGTGATATAAGATATCAAATGAAAGGTCTTTGATTTATCTTTCCAATGTCACCGAGTTTGCTAATGTTCAAGCTCATATGAAGGAGATATGCCCGTTCGAAGTTGGGCTGTCTAGATAAGGAAAGTTAAACGGGTTTTAAAGGGGTATTTTGGTCTTTTCCATACCCAATTGGGTTAATTCGTTTTTAGTGAATCAATTAGGGTCTAAACTGATTTGATTCAGTTTACACTTCATAAAATTACGCTAGGTCTTTGAGAGAAGAGAAAAGAGGAGAAAAGTGAAGAAAAGCCAAAGTTCATCGTTCTTGAGGTTTCGCTTGCAGATTTCGCCAAGGGTTAATCCCTACGAGGTTTGTGAGATAACATAACATTGGGTTCATTCACCCACGCGCCAATCATGATTTATTTCAATGTATTTACGTTCTTGAAAGTAGAGTAATTGAGTTCTCCATGGATTTAGTTGAAGTTTTTATTGGGTTCTTGATGTTGAGTTGTTCAGGAGTTCCTGAATTATTTTTATGAGATTTGAGGTTGTTTTTGAGTGGATTCTTGTATAATTTAGTTGGGTATTCGAATCTAAATGTTTGGGGAAGGAACCAATCGAATCTAGATGAATTAGGGTCGAAAAACGAACAAGGAAATTTGTCAAAATCTGGGGAATGGGGGTGGGGGGCCGCGCCACTCAGAGTGCCCCACAACAGGTTCTGTAGTTTGAGCTCTAGGGCGCCACGCCTCTCAGAGCGCCCCAACCCAGGTTCTGTAGTTTTGGGTCTGGCGCCCGACGCTACTCAGTACGCCAGGATCGCCAGGTCCCCTACCCTTTCCCACTTCTTTCCGTTTGAGTTCCCTTGAAACGTACCTATGTTTTCTAATTGATTTCTACACTCGAAGGTATGTCTTAACATCATGATATCATCCATAAACATGAATCATAACCTTGAATTCATAAATTCAAATTCAAGGAAAGTTAAGAGTCAAGTCTAGAGAGTTCCTAGAGTCTTTTCAAAAGTCTTTTACAAATGCTTTAAACTTATTTTAATACTTGAGTTTTGAGTTGAGTAAAGAGTAACACATGAAGTTCATTTTCTTCAAAAGAGTATATGGGAACCATGTATTCCCAAAGATAAAATATTTTCACATTTACCACAAGAGAGGAAACACCGATTTCCGAAAGAGCCTTTGAGCTAGTTTTTCAGCAAAGAGTAAATGTTTTCACATTTAAACAAGAGTGGAAACACTGATTTCCTAGAGATCCTTAGGGCTAGTTTTTGAGTAATTTTCTCAAACAACAGAAAGAGTTATGTTTTTAAACATATGAGCTAGTTATATTTTGGGAGTAGTATTGAGCACCGATATGCGGGAGAGTTCAGACAACTCAGAGCCTCCATAAACCATGTAGCCATCATGGGTAGAAAAAGGGTCATACTTTTTAGATGATTCCTTAGTGCTTTTTAGCATAGACTAGTGGATCCACTTAGTAGTTGGTTCTATACCCCCAGCAAGGTATAGGACAGCCCTGGCAGCGTGAGGTAAAACGTTGTATCATCACATAGCTCTTAAGTGATGGTTGTCGTTTAGAGAAACTCCCACAGAGATATTTTGTATTCTTATATACACAGAGTTAATTGTATTTTTATATACAAATACAGTTTATATTGTATCTTTGCATACAAATTGAGTTACTATTGTATTTCTCAATACGCAGAGTTGTTATTCATGTTTTAAAAACTTTTCTTTATATTGCATTCATATTATTGCTTTATATTGAAATGAGTTAAATTGAGTGGAGTTGAGCCCAGGTATATTCTTTCAATCTTATGTTTAGTTTTAGAATTCCCCTCGCATGCTCGTACACTCAATGTACTGATGCCAGTTGGCCTGCATCTTTTATGACGCAAATACAGGTAACCAGGATCAGCATCCAGCGCATTGTTGATTCTAGTTGAGTTTCAGAGTTGTTGGTGAGCCTCCTTACTTCCGGAGGATCCCTTTTATTAGTTCATTAGGATGTCGTAGGTCTTGTATCGATGTCAATCTCAGTTGTTAGAGGCTTCATAGAGAGTTAGTTGATGTTAGTTCATGAGTCTTTACTTTTTTCTTTTTAGTTATGTTGAGAATTGAGTTCCCAGTTTGGCCAGTTGAATGTTGATCTTTAAAACATTCTAAGTTATTTATTGAGACTGTTTAGTTATGATTGTACTTCAATACTTTCTTTTATCATGAGTGAGTCTTCCGCTAAAAGTTAATCCAGGCCAAGGGTTCACTTTGGGCCAGCAATGGTTCTCGAGTGCCAGTCCCGCCCAGGGTTTAGGCTCGGGGCGTGACATATATATCGGTTAAAGGTAAATATCCCACAATGATGAACTAAGGTTACTTCAAAAAGTATCTCACAAAGGTTTTTTTAAAGATGTTAGCTTACATTGACCATGTTTTATGACTTATGTTTTCTAACTCTTTTTCCTCATGTTTTAGCTTGGTCGTTGCATGTCACGAGAAGCTTTTTTAGCATGTTTTCATATGTTTTATGCATGACTTTCATACTTAGTGAATTTTTGTACTAATACATACTCTTGCCTACATTACTTATCCAAATGTAGGGTCTGACGTTTCAGGTTCGAACTTCTATAGCTAGGGATATTTAGTAGAGCTTTGAAATTGGCGAGTCCTCATGTTATCAGGACCAAGATTTTATTCAGTTTGTCTTTACTTTTCATTTTTGGACTTGATGTATGAGCTATGTCCCAAGCACTTCTAATGTACTAGATGGCTTTGAGACATTGTTTGATTTTTGCTTCGTTTTATAAAACTCTATGTTTGGAATTGTCTTTTAAATCTCTTTAATTTCTATTATCTTGTATGAAGAATGCTAAGTGGATTGTATGGGACCTTTCGGGGTCTTATACGCCATGTTACACCTAGGGTCTACCTTGGGTCGTGACAGATCCAGGCTCTTATTTTTTCATATGTATATGTGCATTCTGCTTCTCGGTTGAGTATGACTTCTAAGCCCTTGGCAGTGTCGTTGCGTGTTTCGACCCCCGTGGGTGAGTTTGTACTAGTGGATCAGGTGTTACTGTCATGCCCTAAGACTACACTCTAGACATGGCCGACATTCGAGAACCATTGCTGGCTCCCAAGAGAATCATCGGTCTGACTGACTACTTAGCGAAAGATTTGACTCAAGCAAATTAAAAGCTTTAAAGAGAAAAATATAACTCAAATTGTAGCAATCATTTTTTTCTCTCTAAGCATACTAGGCTGCAAGCATGGTTAAAAAGATTATCAAATGTGAAGATGATGAGGTGTTATATATTTTCATGTATTTGAAAGTTGCAAATCATAGTTAAGTTAATTTTGTTTACAATTTTCGACATATTTTCAAGGGAATGCTAATGAATTTTCACCAACTGTATTTTTCACATAGGTTAATTTTATTTATTTTATCTTCTTTATTAATTGCTATCCTTGTAATATTTAATTTACCTTTTTTGAACTATTTATGAGTTAAACACAAACTGTGGTTTATGCTTTTTCATCCACTCACTATCTTGATCCAACGATATCAAAAGAAGGTACAAAATGAAACATTTCTTTTCCCCAAATTTATATTTGAAAATAATTCTAACATTCATAATTTGAAAATAATTTTTAATTGATAGTGCTTTGTGTTGTTAATAAATATCAGTCCAATTGAGTGATTATTCATCGATTCACACTTGTATTTACCTTTTACTATTTTTATCACATTAATAATTAATATTATTTATATAATTTTAAAATATTAATTAATAATTAATTTGAGATATTTGTAGAAAGCACGTGTTCTGCAACTAGTGTGTGCATATATATATATACTAGACGAGCGATGTCTCGTGCTTGAGCACGGGCCCAACATGTTGAATTTCGATGAATTATTATCATAGTTACTTTTAGATAGTATTTTTCTGTGTTCATCTCTAGAGCTGTGTCATACTAATAATTTATCATGTGGTAAAACTAAAAGAATTATTTGAAACAACTTAAAATAAAAATGACACATTGCTTTATTACTTGTGAATCTAAAATATTGAGGCAATCAAAAACATCCAATATCGGCATGACTACCCTCCATACTTCTTCAAGACTGATCACTGCTACTGTAAAATGTCTTTGTATCCTGCATCAAAGCATATCAATAAGGGGCCGTTTGATTGAGACAAAATTATCCCAGGATTAATTATCCTGGAATTAGTTATCCCTCCATATATATATAAGGGATGATTTTGTTGGGTTTTATTTGCCCTGAGTTTCTTGCCATAAATAGGTTTTCCTTGTAGGAAAAGGTTTTAGATTGACTAGTCATTTTCTTGTAGGAAAAGTTTTAGGACTCTATAAATAGAGGCTTGTTCTTTCTAACTTAATCAGCATTCACAATATAGTCTTAAGGGCTTTGAGAGTTTTGGTTAGGGGGGAGAATTTGTGGGTTACTAGTTTGACACGTTATCACTTGTGTGAACCTCCCATGTATTCTGAGTGAATTGGTTGAGGTTATTTCTCTCTATATTTTGTACTCTCATGTTTATATAGTGGATTGCTCATCTCCTTTGTGGACGTAGGTCGATTGACCGAACCACGTTAAATCTTTGTGTCTTTTGGTATATTTCTCATTTGTCTTTTTACTCGTGGTCTTTCGAGGTTTGTTTTGCAAGCTTCCGCATTACACCTAATTATTTTATTCCTAACAGATTTATCCTATCACTATAGTATAAGTGGTGGAATAAGTTAATTTTATCCCTAGACTATTTTTTTTAATCTCAGGACTATTTATTTCTATCTCTCACACCAAACGATTCCTAAGTATTTTAAGCAATGGATAATGGATAAAATTAGAAGGTAATAGTTGTTCACAGTAGGATTACTTATCCAATTTATGGATGATTCAACATAGTACAATGAAGAAACCATTCTGCACAAAATGTTAATGTTTGTGCACATACCAAACTATGATGGAAATGCCATATCATTCAATTTATGGAAAAGGACCAGTTATACGTGAATAACTTTTAAATATTTTTCTATTCATGTCTATCACAATAATAATTGAAATAACCAATTTCACTAGTCATGTCTGTCACAATCACATAAGTAGGTAATCGAGATAGCTAATTTCATGAACTTTCAGTTTATATCATATTTGGACCAAAACATAGTAATTGCAAAAGATACTAAATTGTTTAATCATATTAGTGAGCTTCTAATAGAATTCATCCGATTTAACAAATTATAAATCTTTTGTGGACCAAAATACTAAAAATAAGAAGAAAACCAAGAATGGGTAAAATAAATTAGAAAGGATTCAAGAGAAAGAAGAAGAAAACAACACACAATCACACATGTATGATAAAACCCAAGGAAAACTAACAACAGAGAAATAATCACACATACATCATATAACTAAAATCTGAACTTCAAAAAGAGATTGTTACTTGAACTGGATTTTGCTCTTTCTCTGTATTGTAATTTTTTAAATTATGGTGGAAAATTACAACAATGGAAAAATATTTATTAGTTTTCTCTAAATAAAGAAACAAAATAGAGTAAACACCAAGGAAATTAAGAAGATAGTCAAATTAAGAACGACAAAACACAATTTTGATATGTCACGATCCAACCCACCGGGCCGTGCTGGCACCTACTCTAACCACCTAAGTAGGAGAACCCTTGATTTCCCAACGGTTAAAACATGCGGAAGATTTAGTAAACTAGAGATAAAAGGAAATTTATGAGATTTTTACATAATAAAGCGTTTTCAAAATGATCCATAGTTAAACTTGTAAAGTAATTAAAACCCAAGGGATCTAGTCTAAATAGGTACAAGAGCATTCTAAGATTACAAGTTATAAAATACAATAACTAATGACACAGCTCCCACCACAGGGAAGGAAGAGAAGAAGTTGTTGGAGATTGTCTTCGTCTTCACCTATGAAGCATCACTGACCCTGCAATCAGACTATGCCAAAAAGGCATAGCAAGAGTAGTATCAGTACAAACCACACATCATGGTAGGGATCATCGGTCAACCCGACGCTCACCGCATAATATAAGAAATCAACCAGCAGGAAACATGCAATAAGGAAGTACACCCCTCAACCGTTATTCTCTTGCCCTTGTCATTCCCGTATACCTTAACCTTCTAGTACACTTGACTCTAACCCCCTAGTCACTCCATTCTTGATCATAGCTTAACCATTCTATCCCATAGATGAGTCCCCAAATGCAACCACTACCAACCCGACCAGCCACTCACGACATGCCCTCGCTTCTTCTGCATCATAATTCAGCCATTGACCACATAGTATACTCTATCAAGGCTCGCTAACCGTTTTGAATACGAATCCCCTTCCCAAGGTAGGACCTAACTACATGTGCATCATGAACACTACGCCACTTCTTATTGTTTAAGAACACAGACAGCCTCTCTAAAAGTAACCGATAGTAACACTTGGACCCTCAGTCCCCAATCACCAAGCCTCATTCCGATTAGGCCTGATCACTCACAGTTCATTCCAAAAACGAGACGTAAATAAGTAACAATGAAACAGTAACACACATATACCAGATGCATAGTTCAATATTACTCTAGGAACCACATACAATTTCTTAATACCAATAACAGACATATATGAATATAGTGATCACCAATGGTTCTCTCATGGAACCCACACCCAAACTGTTAGTGTGTCGGAACATGACACCCGACCCAATACACATGTGTTAGAACGTGATACCAGATCCAATATACAGGTGTCGAAACGTGACACCCGATCCAATGTATGTGTCGGAACGTGACACCCGATCCAATATATGTGTCGAAACATAATACCTGATTCAATCAACACAACCACAGTTACAATCACACCGATAATGAACAGTTCACATAGTCACACAGTCAAGTAACAGGTTCATGGCATGTAATTATACATACTTAGTCGTTTCATTGAGTTCGGTTCATAATTCTCTATCCATATACGTGTATGTATATAACGAAGCAAGTAACAGGCTTATATCACACAACAGGAAGTTGAACCATCACCTACCCCTAGTTCACAGGACAAGGCTTCCTTCTACGGTACCCATCTTATTTAACAACTAGGATCACATGTACAACCGTCCCTTTTTTGGTATCCATAGGCCTACGCAAGAATTCTACCATCAATTAGCAATATACTACGCAGTGAGCACAAATTTATTACTGCTTAAGTAAATAAACCTAGCCTACCTGGGCGTCAAGCAGCTGCAACGGGATTGTAGGTCCAATCCTGGTTTCCGGACAATGAGACGGTGGATTTTGGCCAGGAATCCATGAGTTGTCGTCAACCCTGCGCTAGAAATATCTTTCTCCTTCCTTTCCAAGCCTAGAGCAGCCTTTTGAGGGTTTCTGGGGTGATCCTCGCCTCTTTTTGGCACTTAGGGAAAAAGGAGAAAATAAGACTTCGCGTCATTAAGTTCTACCCCTGACTATCCCGCTCTAGCGCTTCCCATCCTGTTAGGGCACCGCCGTCGTAGATGCATCATCCCCACTCTGGTGGGATGGTAGGATCCAGTTACTCATGATGTTTTGCCATTCCTAAGTAACGAAGGTTCGGGTTGTTACAATAGTTATCAATTTACCCCTAGTTCATCCCCGAACGACTAGCCGAGGAGTAAGCAGGGGCCAATTTAAAGTACTTCAAAATTAACGGATCGGCCCGTCATGGAGCAAGACAGATAGCAGTTTCCAAGTTTTTAAGCACGAAAGGGTGTTTACCTAGGGAACCGGCTAGGGAAATGAGGCAACACAGGGAGGAAAAGAGACGTGCCCATTTGCCTGGCCTGACCCCGCCAGAGCGGCAGGGTTCCCACTGAAGCGTGGCCACTGTGGCGGGAGTCCTCTCGCCGTGGCGGGGGATCGAAGACAATTTAGAAGGGAGAAAGGGGAATGGTTTCCCCGTTTCCTCCCTTTCTCACTCAAAAACTCCAAAACTCTCTCAATTGCTTCGCTCCAAACATCAAACTTAAGGTAATATTCTTGCTCCTTACTCTATTTATTTCAATACTTAACTAACAACGATTTCATGACACTAAGCGATTGGGTAGAAAGGCCTTGGGGTAGGTTTCAAAAATGTGAACATAGGTTGCTTGATTTGCTAGAAAAACATAGCATGGACACTTCCCTTACGTTCACAACTTCTCCACAACGTTCTGAGCGGACGGATTTTGTGGAAATATGGTCGAAATGGTTCTGAAATGGGTGGGGGAGGTTGAGTAGTTTCTTGAGGTAAAACTTTAATTCGGGCATCATTTAGAGGTTGTATGGTTAGCATTCTTGCATATTTAGGTACTAGGGTACTCTAGATACACTGATCTGATGAAAAATCTGTTAAAAATGAGGTTTTGGGGGGAAGAGGCACCATAATCGCGCCCAAAAGTTCATCCCAAATGTAGGCTGTTCTAACGGCCTTCATCCCGCTGTGGCGGCCTCCATCTTTCCGCTATGGCGGGAGGGCGCTGTGGCGGTATTCTGCTGGACAGTGGCCCCTTGCCACTTCAAATAGAAATTGTTCATTTTTCCTTTGCCTAATATTGACTAATTCCTTGGATTCCTAATGTGTATGTTTCATGAATTTTGCAGGCTTGTCTACTATGGCTGGAATTAATGAGGAAAACTTGTCCTTCGTCTGGTTTCCCGATGCTGCAATTCGGGAGAGACACCATGATCACCGGAACACCAAATTCTTGTGTGAGTGGGGTTTTCACCTGCTGGGCTTAGCGGAGAAAGAACCTGCCTTCCATGCCCAGGTGATGGAGTTTGGTTGGGGTCCGCTGACCGAGGCTCCCCCTACCACGCGCTCAGGCTGGGTGAGGGAGTTCTACGCCCTACTTCCTACTGTTCACTAGGACGATCCTCACCCCAACATCTGCATCCGAGGAGTTGACATCCGTCTGAGCACCGAGTTCATCAATGAGGTGCTCGAGGTGCCGGAGGTCTCTAATGCCGAGTACGAGACTAAACTTAGGGAGATGGATTTGGGTTAACTGTGGGACACACAGGTCGAGGTTGCGTGCTGGGACCAGGTTTACTGGGCTACTACTGAGGGCATCACCAGTACTCATTGGTCATCGGATGCCAAAAGGTGGTTGCACCTGGTATCTAGGAGGATCCGCCCGGCGGGCAACCGCACCGACGTGACCTTTCCTCGGGCTTTAGTGGTGGCTTGTGCTATGTAGGGGATTGGGCTGAATATGGGGGCAAAGATCATATCCGAGTGGAGGATGTTCTACAGAGGCAACAAAAAGGAATTCTTCCTGCCTGGACTAGTGACGGTGATGTGCAAGTGGGCGGGGGTGCCACTCTTGGACACCGATGAGGTACTTCCTATGGACCCCCTTTTTCATCCTTTTTTGATGAGGCAGTCCTCCACTCATGGAAGGAAGGGAACGAAGGCGAACAGGGCCGGTAGCAGTCAGGCAGATGCTGAGGCAGATGACGAAGGAGGGGAAGATGATGAGGCCGACAACACCCTTCCTACCCAGTATCAGCCCCCACTATCAGGCGCTCGTGTGGAGGAGGACCTGGAGGCCGTCCAGAGAAGATTGGGAGGCTTTTATGCTAGTGCCTCGACTCCAGTTCCACCCTCCACTGCCCTCGAGGTTGAGATGCTCCTCCGCCAACTGCGATGGGAGAAAAAGAAGAATCTAGAGAGGGATCGTCTAATGGCCCGGATGTGGAAGACCCTTAAGGTTATTTTCTCCTGCGTCGCTCCCCAGCGGGATCTTCCCAGGCTCGAGCTGGGGGACTTTCGGGAGTTCCCCTGGTTAAGTGAGGCGTGGACTAGCGAGACAGCCCAGAGACATGGAGTACGGCAGTGACACTTCCCATTACCATGAACCTTGATTTGGTTTTACCCCTATTGGGCAGGTAATAAACAATATTTCTATTTTCCTTTTTGCTTTTCCTTAAGTTTTTGTAAGCACATAGATGCGCGTTTTTGCAATTTTCATAGCCAATATTTAAAGGCTGGGTGATTTTAACTTACTGTTTTGTTGCTCAGTACTGATTGGATTACGAGAATTAGCCCATGCACGATTTCGGAGTCCATAGACGAAAGAAGGAAAAATAAGGGAGACAGGGCAGAGATTCTGTCTCGCCCTGTCCCACTCTGGCAGGAGACCTTCCGCCCTGGGGGTCCCTCCCCAGCGACCATGACGGGGTCAGTTTCAGGACAAGGCTTCCTGGGGGTCCTCCCTGTTTCAAGAGTTTTTCATCGACTTCCTAGGGCCATAATTAAGCATTTAGGATAACCCTCTTAGCTGAGATAGACGTCGCCCACCCGAGGTCAACCCAGCGGGATACACACCAGAACCATTTTCCCACTAATTTAACACCACAGGAGTGCACATCCTAAGAATATGCCTATTAATCACACAGTTTATAATCGGTTGTGACACACGTCAAGGGAACCTTTCATAACAACAAAACCCACTATTATGCAATAATGGCTCTTTTTCTTACATGGTTCCCGACCAGTTCTGACTGCCCTGAAACTGGAGTTTCCCTACGGTCACAAGTCGTTATTTTTCCCTTACCCTCTTTATCAATGGTATGTCCATGTACAACTAACAGTTGCATTCCCTCTCATAAGTATATCATAACTCTCAAAAGTTTGAACAGCTAGGCAAGTACACTGCACACATCAAAATCTAGACAGGCAACATTGTGCACCTAATCATATCATAGCATTCAAGGGAGTACACTTCGCACACCAGCAGTTATTCAGGCAATGACATGCACATATTCACAATTTCAATCTACATCACACAAGGAAGTAAAAATTATTAGTTAATTTGTTTCATGGATGACTATTAACTGATCATCCATGCATTTATACAGCCTCGAAGGCCAGATACCAATTGGAACCTTCTCGATTTCAATTTACCTTGCTTGTGTCCCTTCAACCGTTACTACGGCGTCCAGTTCACTTTGTTGAGATACCAATTGGACTCAACTCATACCACAAGCGACAACTCGCACAGAAGGAGAGAAGAAATGGAACGACTCCCTAGAATGCTTCATAGATTCCTGAAGATTAGTTGTGGACGTCAACACACCAATACGCAGGAGTCTATTCCACATTTGCTCCTGTACTGGGAGACCGGTAACCAGGGCTCTGATATAAATTTCTCACGGCCCAACCCACCGAGCTGTACGGACACCTATTCTAACCACCTAACAAGAAGAACCCTTGATATCCCAACGGTTAAAACATGCGGAAGAATTAGTAAACTAGAGATAAAAGGAAATTTATGAGATTTTTACATAATAAAGCATTTTCAAAACGATCCATAGTTAAACTCGTAAAGTAATTAACACCCCCAGGGATCTAGTCAAAACAGGTACAAGAGCATTCTAAGATTACACGGTATAAAACACAATAACTAATGACACAGCTCCCACCACAGGGAAGGAAGAGTTAAAGCTATTGGGGACTGTCTTCGTCTTCACCTATGAAACATCACTGACCCTGCAACCAGACTACGCCAAAAAGGCAAAGAATGAGTAGTATCAATACAAACCACACATACTGGTAGGCATCATCGGTCAACCCGATGCCCACCGCATAATATAAGAAATCAACCAGCAGGAAACATGCAATAAGGAAGTACACCCCTCAACCGTTATTCTCTTGCCCTTGTCATTCCCGTATACCTTAACGTTCTAGTATACTTTACTCTAACCCCCTACTCACTCCGTTCTTGATCATAGATTAACAATTATATCCCATAGAGGAGTCCCCGAATGCAACCACTACCAACCCGACTAACCACTCACGACATGCCCTCGCTTCTTCTATATCACAATTCAGCCCTTGACCACATAGTATACTCTATCAAGGCTAGCTAACCGTTTCGAATATGGATCCCCTTCCCATGGTAGTACCTAACTACTTATGCATCATGAACACTACCCCACTTCTCATTGTTTGAGAACATAGATAGCCTCTCTAAAAGTAATCGATAGTAACACTTGGACCCTCAGTCCTTAATCACAAGGCCTTATTCCGATTGGGCCTGATCACTCACAGTTCATTCCAAAAATGAGACGTAAACAAGTAACGATGACATAGTAACACACATATACCAGATGCACAGTTCAATATTACTGTAGGAACCACATACAATTTCTCAGTACCAATAATAGACAAATATGAATATAGTAATCACCAATGGTTCTCTCATGGAACCCATACCCAAAGTGTTGGTGTATCGGAATGTGACACCCGATCCAATATACATGTGTTGGAATGTGACACCCGGTCTAATGTATGTGTCGGAACGTGACACCCGATCCAATGTATGTGTTGGAACGTGACACCCGATTCAATGTATGTGTCGGAACGTGACAGCCGATCCAATCAGCATAACCACAGTCACAATCACACCCATAATGAATAGTTCACATAGTCACACAGTCAAGTAACAGGTTCATGGCATGTAATTATACATACTTAGTCGCTTCATTGAGTTCGGTTCATAATTCTCTATCCCCATACGTGTATGCATATAACGAAGCAATTAACAAGCTTATATCATACAATAGGAAGTTGAACCATCACCTACCCCTAGTTCACAGGATGAGGCTTCCTCTTACGGTACCCATCTTATTTAACAACTAGGAGCACATGTACAGCCGTCCCTTTTTTCTATACCCGTAGGCCTACACATGAATTCTACCGTCAATTAGCAATATACAATGCAGTGAGCATGAATTTATGACTTCTCAGGTAAAGAAACCTATCCAACCTGGGCGCCAAGCAGCTGCAATGGGATTGTAGCTCCAATCCTGGTTTTCGTACAACGAGACTGTGAATTTTGGCCGAGAATCCATGAGTTGTCGTCAAACCTTCACTAGAAATCTCTTTCTCTTTCCTTCCAAGGCCTAGAGAAGCCTTTTGAGGGTTTCTGGGGTGATCCTCGCCTCTTTTTGGCACTTAGGGAAAAAGAAGAAAATAAGACTTTGTGTCATTAAGTTCTGTCCCCGACCATCCCGCTCTAGCGCTTCCCATCCCGCTCTAGCGCTTCCCATCCCGCTAGGGCGTCGCTATCATAGCGGCATCATCCTCGCTCTGGCGGGATGGTGGGATCCAGTTACTCCTGAAGTTTTTCCTTTCCTAAGTAACGACGGTTTGGGTTGTTACATGATGGTTGTTTCTCTACAATTTCAAGAGCTTCATTAGACCAATTCATAAAGAATAGTATAAATGGTGATATGGAGAAGGTGGGAATGAGTTAAGTAGTGGGAAGACAATTGTACTAAGTAACATCACGTAATTTTATGAAAAGAGAAACCGTTTGTCCCTTGAAACTACAAATACACCCTTATTTGTGTGCTTGGTAGAATTGTACCGTACAACATTTGGAGTTGTGTTCATCGATCACAACTTCCACTTCTACATAATGGTAATATATATATATATATATATATATTAGTTAAAGATAAGAAAATTGTAGTTCTCAATTCATAATTGATAAGATAAATAGTGATAAATAAAAATGAATTATTATGAAATTGTGAATATTAAAACTGTAACGACCTGAACCGATTGTTATGAGTAGGTCCATAGGGAAGGAATTTGGCCTCAATAACTTTCAGGTCGTAACTTGAAATTTTTTGGGTAGGCAGTCTTAGATAGGATCTGGGATATGTGAGGTCCAGGTCCATTTGGTAAAGGGGGAGTTATTTTGTTGAGATATAACTGATGTATACTTATATCCAAGACATTAAGGAAAGGAGTTTGTGTTGTAAAAATGACCTATTTGAATGTTGAGTTGCTAAACTTTTAGTGATCTCATTACAGTGGGTGGCCTCTCACTATTGCAGTTCTCAGACCTCTATAGCAAGGTAAGTTGTCACTATAGCATTGTCGCTATAGCGAGGTTGACGTCGCTATAGTAAGGGAATCAAAATTTTACACAAAAACTGCTCAAAATTTCCATTTTCTGTATTTGTGTTGTTGAGACATAAATAAGTGTGATTTTGGACAGCTTGCATCAGTTTTCCAATGAAAATCACAGGTAAAGTTCACAATTCAACTCCTCGATCTTGTTAATTATTTCTTAAGCCTTAAAAACTAGGTTGTTAATATTGGGGAAATGTTTTGAGCACGATTTCATGGTGGGAAGGACCTTAGTTGGGGAAGGTGATCACATGTAGGCCGAAGCTGGGATTTGTTAGTAATCTGGGTAAAATAGTAGGCCATTTGTGATTCATGGTTTATTCTAGACCAAGAACAAGCCAAGGTCCTTCACAAGGGGAAAACTCAGGCTATTTACAGTTTTCAAGGGGCTTGATTCGAGGTAAGTGATGGTTGTATGCACCCGAATTATGTATATATGAATGTTTATTGCTTGTAGTGTCATATTGTCCAATGTGTGATAGCAAGCATATGAAATGAACTTGTTATTGTAATTTGTGAGTTTAAGTGGTCTGGTTCATTTTACTATTTGATTATGCATTCTTGTTGTGTGATGTGATTATACATGCTTGATGTGCTTGTTGGTTGGCTCAGGTACCACGCTGGTAGAAGATATTATTTATTTTCTCGGATACCACGCCTGGTATGATTATATATGGTTGGCTCGGAAACTATGACTAGTATGATACAAGAGTTGGATTTAAGTTATGTGAAAGGACCAGATATGAGTTTGAGGTTCCATGAGAGGACCGGTATGAATATTATGATCATGTGGGACATGTTTATGCGTTGGTTTGTTCTTGTATTGTTGTTTCATGTCATGTGATTGATAGTCTATATGTGGTTGGTAATTGTTGCTATATTGTGTATTGCTTGTGATTACTATTTGGTAGTTAACTACTTATACACATATGTTGGACCGGTCGCATGATCCTACATGTACACGGTGTCTGTATACTGATATTGCACTTTTTTATTTTATTTTTGAATGTAATAAATCTTCTAGCGGCTGATCCGAGACCTCAGTTGAGAGACATTTGATTTCGAGTTTAAGAGTGAGCTTTGTCTTTCAGGATTTCATGAATTTATCTATATTTTCTTGTGCATTTGTTCGGACAGGGACTATTGGCTTTAGTTATGTTTAGATTTAGGGGTGTATCCCAGTTGGATTGTTTTAAAAATTTTGTATGATGACTTTTAATTCTTAGGGTATTTCCGCATTGGTTGTTTTTAGATGATTGAGTTGCATTTATGGGGACTCAGTTCATTTATGTCTAAGCTATTCTCTTATTTTATATCATATACTTGGTTTTGATTAACTGGTGTTGGGTTGGTTTCATGTTTAGCTGGTTCTCCCACCGGTTTGTTTAGTGTTAGTGCCACTCATAACAGTCGGGGTTGTGGCAAGTACTAATAATTTAGATAAAAATTATATACTAGTTTACACATATAAATATAGGAAATTGATTTAAAAAATGTTTATTTAACCAAATAGTTATCAAAATGAGATATGAGTCGGTCAAAATTGAGTGTGCAATATAGATTGCATAAGTCTATTTTTTGTCTAAACTCTAAATATTAGTGCAAAAACTAATTAATATTCTTTTCCAACTTTCAAAGAATAGTTGACTAGTTACATTAAATTTTTAATTTATCCATTTCTTTTAGATTTAAAATTTAATGATCAAATTCACTTGGCAAGTTGGTATACCACTTATGTCTTATAAATATGAAGACTTTTATTTTGAATCAATATACAAAAATAAAAAGATTATCATTGAGATTTGAGATATAGTGACTTTGTATAAAAGATGAAGAAGGAATCAACCATTGTATTCACTTTTCTTTGGGTGTTCATTTTGCTCGATAAAGTTTCTTCTCCTTTTCCCCTTCATTTCTCTCTCCTCCCCACCCCCACCCCCCTATCCCTCTCATTATGTCTTCTTATATGGTATGTCAATAAATTTTCTTCTGTATACACACAAAAAGATATAT
>JAJONR010011868.1:0-18486 GCA_029582245.1 Solanum etuberosum | reverse complement strand
GATAAGTTCATGAAGGGTCAGAAGTACAGAAGGAGCAAATACGATCATTGTGTGTATTTGCGCAGACTTCAAGATGATTCCTACATCTACTTACTCTTATATGTTGATGATATGCTGATTGCAGCAAAGTGTCAAGTTGATATTAACAAGTTGAAGACTCAGTTGAGTAAAGAGTTCGAGATGAAGGATTTGGGGGAAGCCAAGAAGATTCTCGGCATGGAGATAAGTAGGGACAGAGAGAGGGGCAAACTTTGGCTGTCACAGAAGCAGTATTTGCAGAAGGTGCTACAGCGTTTTGGTATTCACGAAGATACAAAACCTGTCACAGAAGCAGTATTTGAACTGACGGTAAAGAAGAACAATATAAGGAAACCTTGTTAATAGAAGGGTACCATTGGTGAACAAGATTTTTTTGGGAATTATCGTCATTCCTAGCATGATTGAGATGCTTCATCTTACTTATCAGACATCTTACTTATCGGAAATCAATGTCATCCAAAATTTTAAAACACATTTGAATCGTAAAGGTGACCGCACAGATAGCCTGTTAAGGATGTCCATAGCCCCATCAACATCCATCTTCTTTGTATCCTCTTTGCCGCTTCCACTTTAATTTTCTAGCTAGGGTTTTGCTAATGTGAATTATTTAAGGACGTAAATATTAAGTTACCCCTTAAAAAGTGGGGAAAAAAAAGAAGGAAATTAAGCATCATATAGAAAGAGTAAATAATATTAAAAATAAAAAACCTAGTAATAAAATTCCTTTTTTACCCCTCCCGGACTTGTAATATCATAAATTCAAGAGATGTTAGGATCGATCGTATATTAGGATGATGTCAAACATGGTGAGTTGTACTCTTTTTGTATATTAAAAAATCTGATTATATATATGTCAACTATCTACCTAGATGAATTGAATTAATCACTTTAATTTGTAAATCGTAGATTTTTCTATTTAGATAATTGACTCATGTACCATTTCACTTTTCTAATAATATTTTATCAGTAGATGTGTGAGTTAGACGCATGTCACCAATTTGAATTAGCCAGTGGCGAAGCCAAGGATTCTTTTTTTAAACGTAAGTTGTCTCCAATTAGCTATTGATCTTTCAGCCTTTGCCCAAATATTTGTCACTCTCACTCATTTTAGATCCTTTTGGCAAAGTTGAAAAAGAAGAATCAAATGACAATAAAAATTTATAAATTTTTGTGATGTCAACAAGTGTCCTGTTTTCCATGAGATTAGCCAGGCCAAGGCAATAGTGCAACGCCAAGGCAACACATCATACGAGTCGATGATTCACATATTAGATATTATTGAACTTAATACAAGCAGATACTGCACTTGATCTTAGCCAAAAAGGTGAAAGGTATGAATTGTGAGTGATTTATGAATATAGTAATAATGTATATGTGGATTGAATAGTGGAGGTAAATTGTTATATTTATGTGTTTTTACTTTTTCATAATTTGATACATTGAATATTACTAGTTAGTCTTAAATTTGAAATCGAGATTTGATGATATTTACTATTTTCTTCCTCTATTAATAATTTTGGTACACCTAGATAGTAGCTCTTCAGACGTCAATCATGACTTATGATTTTGGATCGTAACCAAAGCACCACATATATATATTTATTGATATAACATCATTATTTATCATGGATGATGAGTATTTCATTTAGAAAGTTTGTTCTAACAGTTTCTGGTGCAAAAGCAACGGCGACGGAAGCCGCGACAGTTGCCGCCGATGAAGCCTTCAGTCTGGCAAACGGTGGCGCAGTTGCTGTCCCTAACACATGTCCCCTTGAAACTGTGGCTCTGTGACTCACAAGTTCTTGCCTCTGCACTGCTCATTGTTCCCATCTCTGTTCAATTGTAGGCAAACATATCAAAAATCAAGAATCAATTATAAATGATGAAAGAAAACTCCCACATCGGAAGTGGATGAGATAACTAGGTAAATTAATATAATTGTATAGCAACAATAATAAATATAGATATTTTTAATCAATACTCTCTATAAATGTCGCAAAAAATGTAAGTGATTAAATGTCTCTTTGTTGTGTAGTGCATTGAGTTAATTTTGAGTTGTGTAAAGTACAAAATTCATCATGATATTAGAATCAAGGCATATGATATCGGGCTTTCGAATAAATTGGTCATGCTTTAGTATCGGATCGTGTTTGGATAATGTCTCTTTTGTTATAGTGCTTTGAGCTAATTTTGGGTTGTCTTAAGTCCAAAATTCATAACATCTCTTTTGTTATAGTGCTTTGAGCTAATTTAGGGTTGTCTTAAGTCCAAAATTCATATATCATGATATTAGAATCAAAACATATGATATCGGGTGTTCATGCTTCAGTATTGGATCGTATTTGGGTAATGTTTCTTTTGTTACAGTGCTTTGAGCTAATTTTGGGTTGTGTTAAGTCCAAAATTCATATATCATGATATTAGAATCAAAACATATGATATCGGGCTTTCAAATAAACTGTTCACGTGTTATGAATCAGCCCTAGCCCAATAAGGATGCCAACAAGGATATCGCACAAATAGATATTGGACCAAGTAAGCCCAACAAAAGCAGTAAGGCCAGGCCTTCACAAAGGATAATTTGGGATTCAGACTGAGGGTACGTTTGTTGTAGTTAAATAGATTAGGGCATCACTATCAAAGGGGATCCAATGAATTATATGCAAAGGCATTTTGTGTTTCTCAATATTTGGTAGTTTGAGTATTGCAATTAGAATCTTAAAGTTGTAATAGTGTTCTCGTTCTCTTATTAATATAGTGAGGATTTTGATTTGTTACATCACGCTTCAGTATCGGATCGTGTTTAGGTTTGCGTGTGCAGAGTTATGAAAAAAGAATACTCTCACATTGGAGGCGAATGAGAGGGGACTAAGACTCTTAACATAAATTAGACCAATCTTCTCCCATTGAGCTAAGTTTTGACGTAGAACTAATATTATAAAACTATATAATAAAATTAAATAATATAAAGAAAGAAGACAAACCAGTGGACAAAAGCAGCATTGCTACAAGGAAGAAAGTTGCAAACAAACGCTTGGAGCGTCCCATCTTCAGATAGAGAAAGGAAAATGCAATTTGAGAAATATATTGAGAATTGGTTGAGACAAGGAGTAAGCAATGGGGGGCATTTATAGATGCTCATTTACCTGATTGTTTGATTAGACACGAAATTTAATTAAAAATATATTTTTGTTTTAAAATAGTTGTCAATTGTCATATTTCACTTTTCGGGAGTTGATATGAATAATTTTTAGATTTGATTAATTCAATATTTTAAAATCAAAATTTATATATTTAAAAATTATACAGAAAGTATTATAAATTACAAAATTTCTCATATCAATATGATGAAATCAAGAACCAGATTTGAACTGGTGACACGAGGATTTTCAGTCCTATTCATTTACGATCTCGAGTTTCCAGACACATCGAAAAATACATCTTAAAATATTGGTCAAATTTTATATCGTTTGACTCTAAAAAAAATTGTGACAAATATTTTGAAATGAATAGAGTAGTGTCACCGAGATTTTTGGTTCTTTCGGTCCATTTTATTTGTCATTTTCACGCCCCTTGAAAAAACATTAACTAAAAGCATAATTTGATTAAATTAGTTATTTTCTCTTTGATTTCAATTTAATATTAATCGTTTTTAAACCACATTAATTTAATTCCCTCTCCATTTAATTATAGAGTAAGAATAAAGACGAAAATAAATAACTAATTATATTTTAATTTTCTAAAACATCAACTACTTTATCCGTCCATCATAATTTATTTTTTTATAAATTTCAGATTCTGAATCTGCGAGCATAAATAATGTTGGAGAGTGATATGTGTTACAACTTGAGAATGAGAAAAAGGGGACTCCTCTATCACACTCTATTACACACGTCCTGCCTAACAAAAAGAAGAATTGAGAGGAGTTTTCTCCTTTATAAAGTTATAAAAATTGTTATAAGTTAAAATCCATATAAAAGCTTTAAGTTATCTTTCCCAATTCTAAAGTTAGGCATGTATTCTGAAATTGATCTTAAAAAGTCATTATATGTCTGAAGTCGAGATTATAACCTTAATAAAAAATATCTAAAGTTATCTTGACAAATCAAGCCAAACTTCAAGCAAACAAGGTTGATGTTTAGTTGATGACAAATAAGAATTGGGGATTGGATGCGGGCGAAATTCCCCTCAATGGCTTCTGAGATGTTTTAGTCGACTCTCTCCCCTTTTGAGGGTACGAGTGAGCAGAAAAGAGAGAAAAAAAAAGAGGCTCTACGTGAACTGTCATAATTAGTGAATTAGTAGCTCTATTTCTTGATGGAACGGGAAAAGGATATAACTCAACAACAGATATGATCGGATTAATAGCAGAATTAGGAATTTATTATAAAGAAATTTTTATTTTATTTTTAAAAAAAATAAAAAGATAAGAAGGAAAAGGGGCAAATATAGAACAAATATACTCCTCGTGAAAAATATAGTAATTTTCTATCGTTCGCTTTAATGATGAAATTTACTATTTATATTATGAATGACTTGAACTTATTCTTCCCTTCCTCCTCGATTAATAATTTTGGTACGCCTAGATCGTGACTCTTCAGGGCGAATCATGACCTACGATTTTGAATCGTAACAAACGCACCATATATTTATATGAGGTTAGTTAGTCTCTTTTTTATTGATAGAACAACATTATTTATCATTAGATATTTTAACAAGTAAACAAATACATAGACAGTAAAAAAGATCATTTAGAAACTTTCTTCTAACAGTTTCTAGTACAGAAACATTGGCGGCGAAGGCCACGGCAATCGCCGCCAATGAATCCTTCAGTCTGGCAAACGGTGGCGCAGTTGCTGTCCCTAACACATGGCCCCTTGAAACTATGGCTCTGTGACTCGCATGTTTTTTCCTCTGCACCACCGCTCATTGGTCCCATATCTATCAATTAATGTAGGCAAACATCAAAAATCAAGAATCATATATTATCAATAAATATTCAAATTTATACACCGTACGTTAGTAAAAAATATTTTATAAAGTTAATGGTAGAAAACACATCGAAATTATTATTTTCATCGTGAGTTTCATATCTCTGATCTATTATTTTATGGAGAACTTTCGCAAATAGCCACTAAAATAAATTTACATACCTAAACTATCAATCTGGCTTATTTGTGTAACAATAAGGGTTATAAACTAGTTTTTTAATTAAGGATATATTAGCTTTAGATTGCAAAATTAATAAATATTTTACTTATCAATTTTTTACTTGACACACTTACTAAGAAAATAATAATTGATATAGTGAGTTTACTATTTTATCCCTATTAATTGATAGAATTCCAAAATCAATTTACTCTTTAAAGAGGTTTTACCTTTTTTCAAAAACATTATCTCTCTAAATAAATTGAGGGTACAATAGGTAAAAAGTTATTGTCTTTTCTTGATTTATCAAAAATGACAAGTAAAAATAGACAAGTAAAAAGTCAAAATAGGACAAGTAAAAAAGGACAGAGGAAGTATATTTAAACCTTTTCCTTTATAAAAATTTCTTTCACATTATCAAAACATAAAAATTAGACACAATTTAAATTTAAAAAATAAATATTATGAAGGAAGAAGACGAACCTGTGGCCAAAAGCAACATTGTTACAAGGAAGAAAGTTGCAAACAAACGCATGGAGTGTCCCATCTTGTTAGAGAGAGAAAGGAAAATGCAATTTGAGAAATTGAGTAGTGGTTGAGACTAGGAATAGTAAGGGGGCTTTTATAGTTAAATGTTAAGGATAAAACAGGAAAAAAAGATCGTTTCAATTTTTTTTTGAGATGATAAAGTGGATAAGTCAAAATGAAATTTTATTTTTAGTATTGCCGTAAAGGAAAAGTGAGCGGAGGGAGTATTTCTTTGAAAATAAAATGAAAAGTTTAAAGTTAAATTATTACTAAATATAAAACAATATCATTACTCTTGAAATAGAAAAAAAAAAAAAAATTTAACATAAATTGTTAAGAAAGGAGTAGTATACTATTGTAAAAAAAAGAAAGAGGTTCGCGGAATAGAATTAATTTGATATTCACGGAACTGTTTCGAAAAGGACATCTTTCTTTCGAATAGACATTTTCTTTCTCAAAAGACACCATGTATGTTCTGAACGGACTCATATGTTATGTACATGTGAGTTCACACATGTCGTTGGATGTAAATAGAGAGGTTTCCTCTCAGTTTTTTGTATTGATTTTTCTTTTTTCTTCTGCATACATTTTCTTACAAACAAAGTAGAGTCTTTGTGTGATTTTTCATTGCTGACTTTTGAGTTTGCTGAAGTTATTGAAGTGAGAGGTACCGCTACTTCTTTAATAACGCACAACCTCGGATACAGTGAGAAGATTAAATTCCTTAAGGACACACAGTATATTATGTGGACTCGGATATTTTCTTTCTTTTCATCTAAACAATATTTCTGATTTACTATTCTAAATACAGTAGATAATATCTCTCTCATTTTATGCTATGTGTTTGATTGAGTATGAAATTTAAGATTAAAAAGAAGATTTTCGAAAGACATTTATATAAACAAACATTTGAATTTGGCCTTATTAGTTGACAAATAAACACTCCAATTTTGAGTATGCATATCGAGACTCGTCTCGACTATTGTACTTATTTATTTTGTTTTCTTCTTTTTTTGAAAAATTAAGTATATAAGGTCAAGAAAATTCTCGACTATTGTACTTATTTATTTTGTTTTCTTCTTTTTTTGAAAAATTAAGTATATAAGGTCAAGAAAATTATGCTAACAAGAGAGCCAACATGAATAATGCTGAGAGGTGATATGTTTTAAACATGAAAATGAGGAAAGGGGGGAGACTCCTTTGCCACACTCTATTACACATGTTATGTCTAACCAAAACAAAACAAAAAAAATTATAAGTCAAAATCCATATAAAAGCATGAAGTTAGGCATGTATTATTTCCCTTCTTGGACATGTCTTCTTTCTTGAATCTTGATAATTGAAATATAAATAAATTTGGCAATTGGGAAGTTTCCTTTATATACCAAATTAGATTCATAGTGTTATCACATGTAATGGAAGATTTTTATTTACCAAAATATAGTAGGAGCTTTTTTTCTTCAAAATATATATGAAATCACACTTCGAATTTTGCTCAAGCCTTAAAATTTCGCTCACATTTTTTCATGTGTGAAGACGGTGTGGAATCTGTATATAACTATATAAATTTTGTATAAAGTTCATTATGATTTCTGGAAATTTAATACAACATTGATACAACCTTTATATAATATTCATACAAATTTAATACAACTATAAAACACAAAAGCAAATTTAACATAATTTTCTCACATATAATTATAATCTAACTATAATAAAAAATTGATACAGTTTAATTGTATATTCGAACTTCAACGAACTAGGACTAAAATTTCAAACTAATTCTAACTCAAATCTTATCCAAATAGCCTCAAATTTAGACTCAACTCCTCTCTATGGATGTTTCAATTCTTTTGAGATATTATTCACTCGATACGAAGTTCATTTGTGACAAATCGATTTTTAGAATTTGAGCTTCGAATTCCTTTAATGTCCAACAAATCCTTTAGAACTTGAGCGTCGAACTCTTTAAATATATTTTTTAATAATAATTCAAAACACTGTAGAGCTTCGAACTCCTTTAATGTCCGACATATCCTTTAGAATTTGAGCTTCGAGCTCTTCAAATATATCTATATATTTCAATAATAATTAAAAATTCGATAGAATTGCGAATTTAGAAAATATTTTAGAGTGATGCATCAGTGTGACCATGGAACTCCTTATTTTAATTCAGGAGTCAATTAACTAGAGAGTGACATACACACATTTTATAATATATTTTTTTATAAAAAAAAGAGATAGAATTAAGACAAGAAAATATTGATAATGGACATATATTTTTTTTTTGTTAAACCTCAAATTAAACACATAATTTAGAAAAATAGTAATTATGGTAGATAATTATTGAAAAGACATGGTTTTGAGCAAGAACATCGTCTGTATCTTCTCAAAAAAGCACAATATCCATCTGTAAAACCTTCACTTATGCAAGCATCTCTACACTTTTTAACATTACATGGCCCCTTGAATGTTTTGCTCCATTCAACACAATCCTTTGCCTCTGTTATAAAATAAAATAAAATGATAATTAGCGATCTCGATCTACATATTATTATTCATAGTGGTACTTTGACAATATTGTGTAACATATAGCTAGTGTAATTATGTGATTCTATAAACCCTAGCCATCACTGTCCATACATATATATAGCTGAAAAAATACGTATAAAAAAAGGAAGTAACAATGAATTGACGCTTAGGTAAATAATTAAGGTCGTAGTATGAAGAATCATGATCAAAGTAGTAAATAGAACGAATAGAGCATAATGGATATAGGTGATTTATATACAACCGATCTCAACTATTTTTGAATCAAAATGTAGTTGATTAATTGTTCGATTGAAGAGAATAGTCTAGCAGGAAATTAAAGAAATGTTACCTGCATTGTCAATGGAAAACAACACCATGAGAAACAAAACTTTAAACAAATGTTCCATCTTTAGTTTTTTTTTAATCTTCTACTGAAAATTTCTGATAATGAGAAGCATCCAGGCCTCTTATATATAAAGAAGATACAGGACATATGTTTGCTTGTAATTTTCCCTCAAACGTCAATCAAATAATAAGTCCATTGTAGACTTTCAACAGCGCAATTAATCCATTTTGACTACTCTTTTAACATTTTACATGTACTGCCAGTTTCATCTAGATTATAAAGTCAATACAGATGAGATGGAAGTAAATACATGAAGATATGGTTAATACAACTACACTGGTGAGGGGATTGGGCCTTGTTTAGTAAGATATGGGCCAGAAAAGAAAAAGGTCAAACGAACAATCAACCCATATTAGATTTTCTACCACACACGAATTAAAAAGTTATCTATGATTCAGTCAAACCTAATTGCTTAATCAAAACCTTATTTATAGAAATTCATTAAAGAAAAAGGTCAGTTGAACAACCAGTCCATATTAGACTTTCTACCATGCATGAGTTAGAAAGTTATCTATGGTTCAGTCAAACCAAGTTGTTTAATCAAAACCTTATTTATACAAATTCAAGAAAGAGAAAGGTAACGATCAGTCCATATTAGACTTTCTACCACGTATGAGTTAGAAAGTTATCTATGGTTCATGAGTCAAACCTAGTTGCTTAGTCAAAATCTTATTTATAGAAATTCATTAAACAGAAAGGTACGCTGAACAAATCAGTTAATATTAGACTTTCTACAATGCACAGAGTTAGAAGTTACCTATGATTCAATAAATCTAGTTGTTTTAATCAAAACCTTATTTGTATTAAACAATTTATTAAAGAGAAAGGTCAGCCGAACAATCAGCCCATGATATTAGAACTTATAAAGTTGCATATTCTAGCTTTGCCTCGAGATATATAATAGATTTTGGACATCGGATAATTAAGCTTAAAAAATACAAAGGGTCAGCAAGTTCATGCAAAAAGAAGTTTGGTTATGTAAAGATTGTGGATACAATGTTAGATAAACTAAACAAAATTTTACTCACTTCTCTACAAATTGGATCAATTAAAAAAGATATAAGCTTGTTTAGTTGTATTGATACATGATTTAGGAATATTCGATTTTAAGTATGAACAAGTTTAGTTGGGTTGTATCCAAATTTAGCCCATCATTAGTGTATTTCATGTCTAATCCATTAAAATCTAGACGGATTGAATGGTAAAATAGTGGGAAGGTCGGTACCAAGACCCCGATTATACACTACATAAAAGATGATGGTTAGCGGCAATTAATTAACAATAGTAACTTAATTGCACTAAAAATATATTTTGAGCGGCATTTAATACTCTTCGTAAATGTTCTTAAAACTTATAGCAACACTGGATCCAATAACAATTAACTAATGTCAGTAAAGGCTTTATCACTCTTTGTTAATATGCATATTTATTGCTGCTAAAAGTTGTTCTTGTTGTAGTGTAAATTGTTGAAGGTGACTCGCCTTAGTTTTCAAATAAGTTTTATAATTAAGCAACCGCGCCGAATAATATTCTTGTACAAACATAGAACTCCTTATTCAAATTCGGAAGTCGAAGGATTGAGGCCGTCATTGACATACACTTTTTTTAAAAACAAAAATTATCGAAGAGAGAAAGAGGTAGGATCTAGGGTGTTTTTGATATGAAGGAAAACATTTTTCAGAAAAAAAAAATCAACATTTTTTAATGTTCAATGACTTTTCTAGGGATAACAAGTTCCACAAGTGACATTCAGTAGCGTAGCCATCTGTAGTGAAGGGTGGTCAGTCAAACACCCTTCGTCGAAAATTAATTTTTTATATGCATATATTAAATCTTGAACATCAAATTTCTGGTTTCACCACTTGTGACATAAAAATATTAATTATGTCATTCCTATCCTCCAACAACAGACCAACACACTTCATCCTCACCCCCACCCCTGGATCCTCCATCCACACATAGACACACTCTTTTCATACTACATGCCTAAATTATATACAAATATATTTAGAATAATAAATATCTTTGCTTAGGGCTTCTCCAAATATAGAGTTCTCTATTTTTTCAGACAACCAACACTAACTCAATTCTCTATTTTACTCTCAAAAAAGAATATTTTTCTCTCTCTTCAATATTATATTATTATTTCTATTTCATTCTTATTTTCTTATTTCATAATATAAATCCTTTATTTCTTTTTCCCAAATAATTACTTTATATAATTTTCATGTGATATAAAATTTTATTTGTTCAAATTTTTTATTTAATATAAAATTATATTTTATTCTAAATAACATAAATTGCAAGAAAATATAATATAATATACAAATTAATGGACAAATTCAAATAAAAGTGAAATACAATTACATACACACTCAATTTTCAAAATTATTACGATGCTCCCATAAATGCATTACGGCGTTCAAAATGAGCATTTTTGTCCTCAATTTTCAAAACTAAAATTTCATCTTATCATTTTAATTTTGTGTATTCTTTATAGTGAAACTTAATAATAAAATCAAATTATATTATGACGAAAATTAGAAAAAATTAAAATACTATTACTTTGAGATTAAAGTAGTATATATTAAATAATATATTTTTTAAAATATTATATTACATTTAAGAAGAATTATGAATATTAGATATTTAATTAATGACATTATACGTAAAATAATATGTTAATTAGAAAGTAATAGAAATAATAATAAAATAATCAAAAAATGAAATAGAGAGTGTGAATAGTAGTTCTCCAAATTTGGAGAACTACTATTCAACTCTCTAAATTTGAAGAATAGAGAGTGATATGGAGGTAAGTTGGAGTGCCCATTCTCTATTTTACTCTCCAAATATAGAGAATGGAGAGTAAAATAGAGGTGGGTTCGAGATGGTCTTACATATTAGACATAAAAAAATAAAAATAAGAAACTTACTTATTTCCCTTCGTTCCAAACAAACCCAAAAAGGTAGAATGTAATATGAAAAGCATTAAAATACTATTCCATACTTTATCATCAAAGGATTACATAAGGTTAGAGGCTAATTAACTATATATTTTTTTGTTAAACTTCATAATTTAACACATAGTTTAGAAAAATACTAATTATTAAAAAGACATGGCTTTGTGCAAGCACATCGTCTGTATCTTATCAAATAAGCACACCATCCATCTATAAAACCTTCACTTATGCAAGCTTCTCTACACCTATTAGCATCAATACAATTCCACCTGTATGTTTTGCTCCATTCAATACAATTCTTTGCCTCTGTTATAAAAAAATAAGATGATAATTAGCGATCTCGATCTACATATTATTATACATAGCGGTACTTTAACAATATTATGTAACATATAGTGAGATTATGTAATTCGATATTACTGGCATATATACACTTATACGTGTATCTATGTACTTGACATATGTTTTCTCTTATAAAGTAAATACATGACATATGTTTTCTCTTAATTTTCCCTCAAAAGTCAGTCAAACAATCAGCTCATAGTAGACTTTGTACCGCGCAATTAATTCATTTTTAATTATAAAGTAAATGGGGATAAGATGAAAGTAAATACACGTACAAACAATGTACCGTTCGTGCGATTTTCTGTTAGAATGAGATATTGTATATATGCACACGGATACATGTATTTCAATATGTTTTAAAATCAAAGTGATGCTATGTTTTGAAATTTACCAAAAAAAATCTCGTTATATTTTACAAAAATGGATGCTAATAGCGTTGTTTAAAAAAAATTCTCAACAAAAAAAGATACATATACTTCTCTTTGTTTCTTTTTTTTTTAATTTTTTTTAAAAACATTACCTCATGTGAAATTATATATCTGGCAAAATGCATGAAATATAATATAACCGACAAAAATACAAATAACGAAAGAAAGTAGCAATAAATTGATAGCTAGGTAAAGAAGGCCATAGCATAAAGAACCATCTAAGTAGCGCATGTAATCGATTAGAGCAGAATACATATAGAGAAGAGGGTTCATAAATCCTATCAACTTATTGTGAATTGAAACGTAGTTGATTTAATTGAACGACTCAACATAGTGTCTAGAAGTTTAGTGTAGATATCATATAGCTGGAAAATGTAGTTGTAGGAAAATTAAAGAAATGTTACCTGCATTGTCAGTGGAAAACAACACAAGGAGAAACATAACTTTAAACAAATGTTCCATCTTTAGTGTTTTTTAATCTTCTACTGAAATTTTTTGATAATGAGAAGCATCAAGATATCTTATAAAGAAAATAGAGGGAATATGTTTCCTCGTAATTTCCCCTCAAAGGTTAGTCAAACAATCAAACCATAATAGACTTTCAACCGCGCAATTAATCCATTTTGACTTTTCATGCGTGGAATAATTACTCTTTTAATATTTTACATATACTGTTAATCTCATTTAGGCTATAAAGTCAATAGAGATGAGATGAAAGTAAATACATGATGTTAAGGTTAATACTACTACATTGGTGAGGGGGATTGGGCCTTGAGAGTGTGGGCCTTGTTTAATAAGATATGGGCCTATTAAGAGAAAGGTCAGACGAATAATCGGCCCATATTAGATTTTCTACCACGCACGAGTTATGAAGTTATCTATTATCTATGGTTCAGTCAAACTTAGTTACATAATCAAAATCTTATTTGTAGAAATTCATTGAAAAGAAAGGTCAGTTGAACACCCAGCCCATATTAGGCTTTCTACGACACACAAAGTTAGAAAGTTACCTATGGTTCAGTCAAATCTAATTGCTTAAGAAAAACCTAATTTATAGAAATTCATTAAAGAGAAAGGTACGCCGAACAATCAGTCAATATTAGACTTTCTACGATGCATCTAGTTGCTTTAATCAAAACCTTATTTGTGAGAAAGGTTAGCCGAACAATCAACCCATATTAAAACTTATAAAATTGCATATTCTAGCTCTGTCTTGAGATATATAATAAATTTTGGACATCGGATAATAAATTAAGGTTAAAAAATACAAAGGGTCAGCTAGTTCATGCAAAAACAAGTTTAATTATGTAAAGATTGTGGTTTCAATGTTAGATAAACTAAACAAAATATTATTAACTTCACTACAAATTGGATCAATTAAAAAAGATATAAGCTTGTTTAGTTGTATTGATACATTATTTAAAAATATTCGATTTTTTAAATAAAAACGGGTTTAGTTGGGTTGTATCGAAATTTAGCTCATCATTAGTGTATTTCATGTCTAATCCATTAAAATCTAGACGGATTGAATGGTAAAATAATGGGAAGGTCGGTACCCAAGACCCCGATTAGTTATCGAAGGTGACTTGCCTTAGTTTTCAAATAAGTTTTATAATTAAGCAACCGCGATAAATAATATTCTTATACAAATTTGGAGTTCAAAGGATTGAGGTCGTCATTGACATACACTTTTTTTTAAAAAAAACAAAAATTATCCAAGAGAGAAAGAGGTAGGATCTAAGGTGTTTTTGGTAAGAAGGAAAATAATTTTCAATTTTTTTATGTTCAATTGATAAAAATATTTTGAAAAAATAAGTTTCTTAAAAATGAAAAAAAAAAAGACTTATCTAATAGAAGCATATATTAAATCTTGAACACCAAATTTCTGGTTTCACCACTTGTGACATAGATATATTGATTCTGTCATTCCTATTCTCCAACACATTTCATCTTCACCCCAACCCAGTATCCCCATCCACACACAAACTCATTCTTTTCATACTACATATCTAAATTATATACAAATACATTTAAAATGATATATATTTTTTAACTATATCATCAAAGGATTACATAAGGTTAGAGGCTAATTAACTATATAATGTTTTGTTAAACTTCATAATTTAACACATAATTTAGAAAAAAATACTAATTATTAAAAAGACATGGCTTTGTGCAAGCACATCGTCTGTATCTTATCAAATAAGCACACCATCCATCTATAAAACCTTCACTTATGCAAGCTTCTCTACACTTATTAGCATCAAAACATTGCCACTGGTAGGTTTTGCTCCATTCAACACAATTCCCTGCCTCTGTTATAAAAAAATAGGATGATAATTAGCGATTTCGATCTACATATTACTATGATCATAGCGGTACTTTAACAATTTTACGTAACATATAGTGAAATTATGTAAGTCGATATTTCTAACATATATATACTTACACATGTATCTAAGTAATTATAAATCCTAGTCATCACTGTCCACATGTACATACAACTTCTGTTTTGAAAACACATATATGGTTGACAGGCGAAGCGTGTCGTTCGTAATGGAAAGAAAGATACCACTACTTCGCCTCTTTGTTGGACCGCCGGCGCGAACACAGTGGTCTCTGACCAGAACATCATAAAATTGACCAAAGAAGATATCATATCTAGAATCAGTTTGATAACACCTGCAAGAATAAAGAAGAGAGGCATTCTGGGCCGACTACTACGACTACATGCCCATCTAGTGCAGTGGCGCATAGATACACATACAAATAATATATTGTCCGTGCGATTTTTCTTTTGAGAAATAACCAAAAGTATATATATTTAAAAAGAAAAGGGAAATATACTTCCTTTTGTTTCTTTTTCTTTTCTAAACTTTGTTTAGTGCGAAATTCATATAGCTGGAAAAACTATGAATAAAAAAAAAGATTGTGGTGAATTAGCGGTTAGGTAAATAAGGGTAGTACATGAAACGGATATATATATCATTGTTTTATAAAACACTAAATGAAACGTCTAGAAGTCTAGTAGGAAACTAAAGAATTGTTACCTGCATTGCCAATGGAAAACAACACAAGAAGAAAGAGAACTTTAAACAAATGTTCCATCTTCTTTTTTAATCTTCTACGAAAAATTTCCGATAATGAGAAGCATCAAGGTCTCTTATAAAGTAAAAAAATAAAAATAAAAAAAAATAAAAAAAAATCTCTTATAAAATAAATACAGCACATATATTTTCTCGTAATTTCCCTACAAAAGTCAGTCAAACAATCAACTCATAATAGACTTTCTACCACACAATTAATTCATTTTTAATTATAAAGTAAATGGGGATAAGATGAAAGTAAATACATGAAGATATGGTGCTAGGAGTTAGAAAAGTTTGCTATGGTTCAGTCAAACCTAATTACTTTAGTCAAAATTTTATTTTTATTAAGATATTCATTAATTAAAGGAAAAAAAATAAATTTTAAATTTTAAAAAAAAAATCTTTTTTTTTGGAATGGTGATACTTTAATCTTTAACTTTTAACTAACACTAAAAGTTTGTTTAATTTTTGTCAAGGTGGAATTTTTTATCCATGTGGCAAAAAAAATTAAAAAATAAAAGAGAATGTATTACACACACCACTGAGGTGTGTTTATCAAACTAATGAGTGATAATTTAGGTATGAAAACGCACTCCAATAGTTTAGGTATGAAACTCAAAAAAGGATAACTTATATAGAGGAAAATATTTTTCAGAATTATTTTTCAACTTTTTCATATTTAATTGGTAAGAATGTTATCAACATGGGTTGTGGTGCAATGGTGAGACTGCTCCATCCTTAACTAGAAGTTTCGGGTTCAAGTCCTGGGTCTGGAGAAAATCTTGTTGGGAGTGTCACATCCGAATAGGCCCTACAGTGCTCAATCCGAATTTAGTGAAGAAAATATAAAAGAAGAGAAAAACTCTTCTAATATTGTAAGCTTGTAAAACAAGTGACATTCTACATTGGTCAGTGATATCCACACCCCTAACCGACCCCATAACTCACTTCCAACAGTATTTATCTAGATTATATACAAATACATTTAAAATAATATTTTTTCATTTACATATCAAACACGAAAAAATAAGTAATTAATCCACTTATTTTCCTTCGTTTGAAACACACCCAAAGAGGTAGAATGTAGTATCAAAGTCTTCAAAATGTTATTCCATAATATATCATATATTTTTTGTTAAGCCTCATTAAACACATAATTTAGAAAAATACTAATTAGGGTAGATAATTATTAAAAAGACATGGCTTTGTGCAATAGCATCATTTGTATCTTCTCAAATAAGTGCATATTTTATCATCAGGACATGTCCCTCTGAATGTTCTGCTCCATTTAAAACACTCATTTGCCTCTGTTATTATAACAAATAAAATAAAATAAAAAAATTATCGGAATTAGCGATTTCGGCCTATATATTATTTTTTATAGTGATACTTTGTAAAGATTATATAACATGTAAAAACCTTAGCCAACCGCTATTGTTCATATATACATACACATATAGTTGACCACACATGCATTCATTTTCTGCTTTGAAAACACATACATATACATATACATTTGGCCATACACATACAGTTAAAATCAAATATTGTATCCGTGCAACTTTCAGTTAGTTTGAGATATTGTATACATACGGATATATTGTATACATGTATTACGCCATGTTTTGAAATCAAAATGCTGCTATGTTTTGATAAATATATGTATATATAGCAAATTCTCGCTATTTATAAAAAAAAAATCATCTAAAAAGATACAAACTTCATTTTGTTTCTTTTTCTTTTTAAAACTTTGCTTACTGTCAAATTCATATAGCTGACAAAAATATGTGAAATATAATATAGTGCATGGAATCGATTAGAAAAGAACAAAGGAGAGGGTTCATAATTGCTATCGATTTGTTGAGAATTGAAACGTAGTTAATTAATTAAACGACAGAAAATAGTGTCTATAAGGTCAATGAAGTCGAACTCGATCATGACATTTTCTTAACAAAAGGTTTTTTTTTTCTTCCTATTTTCAATTTTGATTATAGTAGGAAATTAAAGAAATAGTACCTGCATTGCCCATGTAAAACAACACGAGGAAAAAAAAAAGAACTTTAAAAGATATGAAAACCATTTGATGTCATTTCTTAGAATTATCAATCAAGATTTGTAAACAAAAATTGGCATAATATATCTTTGGACAATCATAATGACTATTTTCGCTCAAACTTCTTCTTTAGTAGTTCATATCATGAAAATACTCTCAATTAACATTCCTTAGTGCAGAAGCAACGGCGACGGAGTCCACAACAATCGCCACCGGTAAATCCTTCGGTCTCACAGACGGAGGCACAATTCTTCTCGCTAAAACATAGTCCCTTGAATTTTTTGCTCGGCGTCTTACAAATTTTTGCTTCTGCAATTCTCATTGGTCCCATCTATATATAATAACAATACCTCAATGTTAGTCACTTATTAGGTTTGAAAAGGTCGATTTGAGATTTAAATTTAATAGATCACCAATAGATGGAAGAAAAAAAAGAAGAGTTAAGGACAAATAACTTCTTTAGCTAATAGCAAAAAATCGCCACTAATGGATTATCAAAAATCCTATTAGCGATGAATTATCACAACATATGTGAGACCGCGAGATTTAAAAGGTGTTTTTGAAATGTTACATGCAAAATTTTAATTTAAAACCACAAAAAATTCAAAAAATAATAATTAACCGTTTGTAAATTTTGAGCCTAGTCAAAGATACATAATAATAATATTATGGTAGGACAACATTGTCCATTTTGATTATAAGGAACCACAGATGAACTAGTGTGATAGACGATCGAAATCTTCTCACTCACTCTTAATCAGAGATATCAACTCAAGATATATGTTGTCACGATCCAAGCCTACACCCTGGACGTGGCCGGCACTCGAGAACCATTGTTGGTCCCCAAGCGAACCCTCATTCTGGCTGACTACAAGCGGAAGACTAACTCAAGCATACAAAAGCTTAAAAACTGAATAAAAATAATATATTCAACTCGCCATAAAATAGGCAACTTAAG
>JAJONR010011867.1:0-16149 GCA_029582245.1 Solanum etuberosum | reverse complement strand
AAAAATATTGAAACTGACAGATTATGTCATATAGTTTGAATTCAATACAAAAGAAATTAAAAGTTGTAATTTAAAATTAAAATATACCTAAATTTGTATCCACCATTTACAACTTGTTTAGATGGTTGTTACCTATTATATTATATTTTGTTGTTAAATTAAATATACTCTTCACATAAATTTATTGTAATATCATTAAATCATCGTTATATAATGATGACGAGTTTCATTTTTATGTAACAATCGATTTATTATGATTGTGTTGTCATTTTATTATTATTTCTCATTTTATCTTTACTTATTATTTAATAATTATATTTTATCCTTTACTCTACTCCGAACCCTACTTTTCTTGTAAAATTATCCTTCAAATTATGTGACAACAAAAAATGATACAATATATTCAAACAATATCATACGATACAATACACCGCACTAAAATATACTAATATGTCACGACCATCCATTACGCAAATAGCTAATTGTTTAGTGTTAATTGCTTTGAGATTTACTATAGCTAGCTGTGGTAGCTAAGCTATTGTTTTATACATAATACATGGTGATTAATGAAATGGTTAGTTACTAATAAATTTTATATAAATTCAACCAAGTATATATACTTCGTGAAATTATTAGAAAAAAAAAGTTGATAATATCTTTTGCCTCTATTAAATAAGGTTTAAAACTTGATTTAAACTTAAACATAAATCAAGCTATAATTTCCCTTTAAAAAAATTCCCCTTTTTTATAATTCTTTGTAAGAACATTTCATTGTCGTCCTCGTCATTGAATAACAAGGGAAAATTAATTATAAGATATAATTTTGTTTGTTTATTAATCCATGTGCCCATATTTTGTTTGTTTTAGATGGTAGGGCAAAAACTTTGAAGTTGAAAGCTACTAATTACTCTTTTCATTTTATTTTATGATATTAATTTATTTGATTGGACACATCGTTTTAAGAAATGTATATTTTTAGGAAAATAATTAAAATTAAATCACTTTAGATAAAAAAAAATTAACAAACTAAAAAAAAGAATGTAATAAAATAAAATAACAAGAATATTGTTTTCCTAGTCAGTGGCATGATCACATGTAATATAGAATGATCAGATAAAATATTTTTTATTGAAAATTATAATAAAATTATTTGAAATATATAAATTAAAAATTATTTTTCTTACATATATATTAAATTTTAAATACTTTTAATAAAATTTCAGGTTTCATCATTGTTCCTTGTGTCTTGCAAATTGACGAGGTTCATTTCCCTTTAGCTCGAAAAATCTTTAACCTGCAGAAAATGAATATATAATACCTCTAAATATGATTTTTTTTTCTTAAAAAGAAGAAACATTCCATGTTAATAAGAAACAAATATTTTTGTCTTTCACCAAAAAAATACTATTTATAATTATCTCTGAAATTTTATTGTTAATCTGTTACTAAATCATTCGTAGCTAACAATTTTTTTTATATAATTTATAGTTAAACATGATTAGCGACGATTTTTTTTTTTGGTAAACAAATTTGTCAGTAGCTTCTATTTTTTTAGAAGGGTTTATTTACTGTTTAATTGGTTCTTTTAAAAAATAAATAAATTAAGTACTTATCTTTAGACTCCATAATAAATAAGATAAGATAATAGGACAAAACAGGAATCAAATACTCCCTAATAGCATATGGTTAGAGTTGAAATTATTACCTTTTCATCAAAGCGAAATTTTGGAAAAAAAAATTATATCTAAAATTGATGAGGTTAATTAAATACAACTACAGATGCCATTATTGAGAATGATATAATTTACTATTTGGGCCATATATAATGATAGTATTTAAGTAATATATATTTCTCAACATCATATATCTAATTTTGCCACTTTGTATGTAATTAATTTTTGCTTAACTTTATTTTGTAGCTTTACTTGTAAGGATTTAAAGTTCTCCATGCCAATGAATACTTGTTTGATGATAGTGCTAGTTGTTCCAACTGAAAACAACAAAAGACAAAAGATTAAGTTATATATAAAAAAAAATCGATCTAGTCGTCTTTTTTAGAGAACATTTTATTTCATTAATTGTAGTATTTTCTGGCATGAATTTAAATTTAATCTAATCCTAATATGAATATCAAACAACAAGCAGAATTTAATACTCCTCTCAACGGTTATAGATATACCTGGTATATAATTATATTGTTTGTTATTCATATGAATGGAAAAGTTGAAAGTTGAATTTGAACTACTACAATTCATAGTTCTGACCGTTGAGTAAAGTTTTAACCTACCATAGGTTAAAGACAATTTATTTATGTAAAGGTAAAGATACTCATCACTTTATAACGTATATTTGAATAAGATCCCTCCAAAATTTTACCAATGTAGAATGTAATAAATATGCTCTTCTTTTTCTTGTAGAAAGACTATAACAATGCTACATTTCAAACTTCAAATCATTTAAGTTTTCTTTTCTACAAAAATACTTAGTTTAATATTTGGCATAGATATATGTTTTTTGTTGGAATTAGACTTAAATGTGACTAAACATCAAGAAAAATTTCACTATGCAATTTGATTCATAAGTAGCGTTAGTTATACTCTCGATCTCTTAATTTATGTGGTATTGTTTGACGGAACACATGATTTAATTTTAAAAAAAATAAGAGAAGACTTTGTTATGTTTACTAAATTGCCTTATTAAAGTCACTTAAATAATTACTTTTGTTGACTTTTCTTCACGATAAAGTGTTAAATGAGACTCAATAAGAGTAAAATGAAAATGATATCATTAAATAGTTATCAAATAAGAAACAATAATATTATTTACCAGAAAGGAAAGAGTCATATAAATTGAATCTAGACATAATTTAGGATTTTAAGTCGATACCATTTAAGATTTGACATTATGTAACTTGGACCACATAGTTCAAAACTTCAAATGTCCAATTTTGTTGGTTCTAAGACAGGTCAATTTGGGCTTTGTCCATTTAGAACTCTTAATAAGATGAGATGCCCAACTGAAATCTATTGCAAGTTTAGCTAATCCTTAAGTGAAAGATTCTTTCTCATGACTTGCACAATTTCATTTGTCCATATATAGCTTGTATATCACTGTATGTCATGCATATGTCAATGTATATAATTGAAATACATATGATGTGGAGTCGTATACATTGATATACACGTAACATACACACAATATATACTAAAATACATAATTGTATGTTGTTGTATGTATACATATGTTATGTATATGTCACTATATGTATAGTGCAATATATAAGACATGTATGTATTCGCAGCACAAGAGTCCATTCTACAACCACAACCCATGTTGGCAAACAGCTTACATGATACTGGCCAATTGCGGCTACAGATGCAAACTAGAGTGCACCTAGCAATGCACCATTTTCATAAACGATAATTACATATTTTTGTAATTTCAATTTAATTCTTCATCATTTTAGATACAGGGGAGATCGAACATATAATTATTTCATGAATCATCATCCATAAGGCATATATGTATTCGCAGTACAAGAGTCCATTCTACAACCACAACCCATGTTGACAAACAACTTACATGATACTGGCCAATTGCGGCCACAGATGCAAACTAGAGCGCACCTAGCAATGTACCATTTTCATAAACAATAATTATATATTTTTGTAATTTCAATTTAATTCTTCATCATTTTAGATACAGGGAAGCTCAAACACATAATTATTTCATGAATCATCATCCATAAGCTTAGAATGCTAAAATAACTAGAAAATATATTATAGTCGGTAATATCCTTAATACACTCTGTCAAACGATCTCAAAGTAATACATAGTCAAATTACTGTTTCTTGCTTTGAACCATCTTTGTCATATCATTTATTGGAATTTATGAGATTATTTAATTTCCAACCACGTCACTGATGTGGAAAGAAAGAAATAAGTAAGCACTTGGCTATCTTTAATACTGTCCATTTATTTATAGTCAAAGTAGAAAAGTAGACAAACTTCATTAATGGCATAATACCCTTTAATTTGAATTCTTCTATATCTATGCCAATCAACTTTAAATGTACACAAACAAGCACTTAAAAGTTTGTTTAAAGTTAAACAAGTATAAACAACATCTTATATCGTATAATACATGTAGAGGTCGCATAGAATGCGCATAAAATGAGAATCGCCATGCAGGACGCCAAAGTAGGACGTGTGTGCCTACTTGTTAAACTCTATACAAGATCAGGTGTCTATTTGTGTACACACAAAGTTAGAGGACATAAATATCAAATAAGACCAAATTAAAAAAAACATATTTATGTATTACACCTTCATTAATAAAGGCTTACCAGTAGATATGCCATATTTGATAGTTTAAATATATAGTTCTATATAATAAAAATGAATGCAATTTAATCTTGAGAACAATAAGATACTTAGCTGATATATCATTCGTTACAAAAGTGACACATAAATTTATTCCGTTACATAATTCGAGACGTGTTTATGTTTTAGAGGCAGAAGCTTGAGCATGAGCTTGGATAAAAGCAAGCAAATCATTTCTTGGAGGCAGGTATTCCTTGACTTGACTGCAATTAACATACTCATCTCTCCAAGCACAAAAATTTGGAAAAATTTCACTTGTTACTAATTCAACTCCAGAGGCTTCTTGAAAAACTCCTAGCCAATATCCCACAAAATTTGCAGCCATATCAGCATAACCAAATTTGTCACCCACAATGAACTTTTTATCCTTTAACTCATTATCAAGAATTTTCAACATCTCACAAACTTCCTCTTTACCTTTCTCTTGCTCCTCTCCTTTGTGGAGAAAAGTATTCACAGCTGCTCCCACCTACAACCATCATGATAAATATTACGTCTCAATTTCAAGCAAGTCAGAATCGTCTATACAAAATTATAAAAAGTAAATAATGCAAATAAGTGTGTATATATAGCATGCAGACAAATTTACCTTATCATTAAGGAAGTTAGCCCAAAAACGAGCTAAAGCTCGATCATAAGGGTCTTTAGGTAAGATGGAAGGACCTTCAAATGTGTCGTCGATGTATTCAAGAATGATCATAGACTCACAAATGGGATTGCCATTGTGAATGAGAACAGGAATTTTTTTGTGAACAGGATTGGATTCAAGAAGAAGAGGGCTCTTGTTTTGTACATTTTCTTCTATATATTCATACTTCACTCCCTTTAATTTGAGAGCCCACTCAACTTTGTGACTAGCAGGGCTATACCATAGACCAAGCAACTTCACATCTACCATCTCTCAATTTTGATTAATTGTTTTTTTGCTTTTACTAATTGAGGGAATTTTATGTGGTTGTTCTCCCTTGTGGTCTAGTCTTCTTTTATACATTAATGTTTCTTGTTTTACTATTTTGTTTTGTAGATACTATTTGTACTCCCACTCCTATCATAACAAGTGGCGTTTTCTTTCTTTCAAAATATGTGGTGTTAATTTCACAAAATAAGATAAATAGTTGAGAGAGTGTACACCATGGATTATTAGATACTAGTTAGAGTTGTATTTTGATAAATAATCAGATTGACTAACACAAACATTAGATAATTTAGATATAAAATTAGCTTACTGAAATTTTTTTAATTGTGTTTTTGATCATTATCTCTATTTCACTATTTCATCAAATTACTTGGCTTATTTTTTTTTCCAATACAATTGTCAGGATCGAAATAACATGCTAACAATTGTAAGTCATGACGATGATAAATTAGATGATTAAAAAAAGTATAATATATAAATATACTCTTTAACTTAGCTTCAACTGATAGTATAATAAATATCTATGCGTTCTAATTTTAGATATGTACAAGTAGACACTTAAACTTTTATTATTATACAGAAAATGCAGAATCCTAGAATCACTATTCTGAAAAAAATGAATATGCCATTAAATAGCGTGCTTATTAGTAGCAATTTTTATTAATTGTAATAAATAAAAATCCTCATTGGTGAGACGCACAAGTAAGTAGGGCAATAATTTAATTCTTTTCTTTCGCATACAAATACATAATTGAATCTAATGAATTCGTTCTAGATTCGCAATTTTATTCCAATACATAATTCGAAACTTTATAAGATGAATAAAAATATATTTATTTTTGAGTAGAAGCATGAGCGCGAGCGCAACCTTGGAAAAAAGCAAGCAACTCATTATGTCTTGGAGGTAGATATACTTTAACTTGACTGCAATTGATATACTCATCTCTCCAAGCACAAAAAATTGGAAATTTTTCACTTGCTACTAGTTCAACTCCAGAGGCCTTTTGAAAAATTCCTAGCCAATATCCCACCAAATTTGCAGCAATATCAGCAAATCCAAATTTGTTAGCCACAAAAAACTTCTTGTCATTGAGCTCATTATCAAGAACTTTCAACATCTCACAAGCTTCCTCTTTACCTTTCTCTTGCTCCTCTCCTTTACGTATGAAAGTACTTACCACCGCTCCCACCTACGAAGTACAGTTACTACGTCTCAATCTCAAGCAAGTCAGAATCGATTATTTATATATTCTTCAATATATTCATATTTCACTCCCTTAATTAATCTTAATTTAGAGCCGCCCACTCTAACTTTGAGACTAAATGGGCTATACTAAAAACCTAGCAACTTCACTTGTGCCATATTACAACTTTGGTTAAAATTGTTTTCTAATTTACTAGCTTAAAGGAAATTTTATTGGTGAAATTATAAAGTACTAAATGAGGAAGTAGTTGAAGCTAGATTCCTAATATTTTTGTTTTCTTTCAAATCTTCTTATATTTTATTTGTCTTTACATGGGACCAAACGTTGTGAAAGTCATGATAAGGCAAATACTTATTAAATTAATTCATTTTGTTCAAATGCATTATATGACATACGTAAGCACTTAGCTAACTCTATTTTGAGACACAAAACCCAAGGATTTAAATAGTACTCTTTTAACATATTAAAAATGATTCAACAACACTCGATTAGATCGATCATATTTTCATGAGCTAATTTTGCCATCACTAACCTCCTACGTAGATCTTGTCTTTCACAACATATGTCGTATGGTGACATAAAAAAATACATTAGTCGTATGGTGACATAAAAAAATACATTAGTCTCATAAAAAGGTTTACTAAATCATGCAGATAGCAACATATAACACAAAGACGAATTTACCTTATCATCAAGGAACTTAGCCCAAAAACGAGCTAAAGCACGATCATAAGGATCTTTAGGCAAGATGGAAGGGCCTTCAAATGTCTCATCAATGTATTCAACAATTACCATTGACTCACAAATGGACTTGCCATTGTGAATTAACACTGGGATTTTCTTGTTGGGTTCGAAAGTGACTGGGCGTCATGCGGAAGCTTACAATTGCAAATCATATGTTTGATAAATCAGATGACAAAAATATATAATAAAGACATATTATTAATATGATTTGGTCAAGAGACCTACATATTGAAAACTAATATTATAAATATGTTTAGCAGAAAATCTCCCCATAAACATGACTTTCTAAATGACTACATTGTGAATGCTATATTGTTGTTCTGCTATGAGAATATAGATCTTCAATTTATAGATCTCCAAATATTTCCTCTAAGGAAAGAATAAACCAAATATAGAAGAAAATTATATTTTCCTTTAAGAAAAAGTAAAAGCAATTATGGTAATGTTTTAATTTTCCTTCGAGATAAAATTAAAACTCAAATATGATAAGAAAATCAGGACAAAACTCTAACAAATACAAACATAAGATAATTTACATATAAACTCACAAACAAAGACACTTTAGATATGTTTTGAACCATTATATCCATTTATTTATATTGATAGTAAATAAAATTTAATCCCGAGAATAATAAGATGTTTTATATGTCACTCCCTATTTCATCAAATAATCATGTGGCTTACTTCTCTTGTTTTTTTTTTTTTTTTATACAATTGTAATTTGTAGGGATCGAAATAACATGAGGAAGCTAATAACTGCAAGCCATGTGGATGATAAATCAAACGATAAAGAAAAAACTATAAAAAAGATTTCATGATATAGATTCGGTCAATCGAACTATGTTATATATTGTAGTGGAATCACTGATCAACTAACAACACAACACTCTTCTTGGTATGTGACTTAGTTGGCTAAGCTAGCTAATTTAACTAGTAGTAGTTTTATTAGGAAGAAAATGCAGAATCTAGAGTCATTAATTCTGAAGTACAAGTACAAGTAATTTTTATTGATAGTAAAAAATAAAAATCCTCATTAGTGAGAAGTACAAGTAAGTGGGCAATATTTTAATTGTTTAGGTAAGATGGAAGGGCCATCAAATGTCTCATCAATGTATTCAACAATCACTTGTTCCATATTACAATTACTTTGGCTATAATTCTTTGCTAATTAACTATGTTAAAATAAATTATGATGGTCGTTCTCTCTTGAATTGTGGTATTCTTTTATAGAAAGAAAATTTGAGGGAGTGGTTGAAGGTTCTTATAATATTTTATTATTTACCTGACATTGAACGAACATTTTAGCTAACAAACATAAATACGTGTATGCATTCATCACGTTCATATATGAGGTAAATTTATTATTCAAAAGGAATAATTACATTTTCACTTTTATATTCTTAAGTATCTTTATTTGAGATATCATCATATTTAGATAATATATTTTAAATTTTGTGATAATTAAATAATACATTTCTCAAGTTTTTATTTTTCTTAATGCTTGTTAATTAGTAAAACTTTGTTACATCACTAAGATTAGTAAGGTAAGATTTTGTCCCGTTGCTTGTAGTCTTCTATTTGAGGTTTTAGTTTTTATTTATTAATAAAAAAGTTAACCTTAGACACCCTGTCTAAAGGATTAGTTTTTGCAAAAAGTACGACCAAACATAGCTCCATCTTCAACTTTAACTCCATAAATTTCAAAGAAAGTAACAATTTTTTTTTGAAATATATGACCTTAATGTCTACTTAGTTGCTCATATTTCAAATAAAATTGTTGGGTGAAACCATCGTAATTTTGGGGGATTTTCCTCACTGATTTGCTAAAGCCATGGGAGGATCTTACTTTCCAGCATTCCTCCCCTAGCTACCAGTAGAACACTAGAGACACCTAACATGTGGGCCTTAACTAACGAATATCGACTTTCACATTTCGTATTCAAACTTTAGGAGTGAGAAAAGTTCTATATTGAGCATTTCTTCTTTTATTAGGTTTTATGTGACATAAATTTAAATTAATCAGATTTATGAATAACATAAACGAGATGAATATATATATAAAGAATAAAGAAGAAGAAATTTCATGTACATCAAAACAAAAGTACTTTTGACTTGTACATATTGTAATAGTACTTTAGGTTTTTTTTTTTACTATACCATTTCTTTATATTGATAGTAAATAAAATTTAATCTCCAGAATAATGAGAAGACTTATGAGTTATGTCACTCATCATCTCATCAAATTATGTGGCTTACTTTTCTTGTTTATTTTTTCGATACGATTGTAGAGATCAAAATAACATGACATCATTCAAAAGCTAAAGGTTGCAAGCCATGTGGATAAATCAGAATTTTTTTTATTTTATAAAAAAGACATTATGATATATATTAGGTCAACTGGCCTATATAATATAAAATTAGTATAAGAAAATATTTTAAAGCTATTGAGGGAATAGATCTCTCTCCTAAAGCAAAATTTTGATTATATTGTAGATGTTTTGTATAACAAGAATTGATCTCCTATTTATAAATTATAACTCCAAAACTTGTGTTCTAAAAATATGATAAATGTGATACCAGTCTTTTTCCACCGAGAAAACACAATTATTATAAAATTCAAATAAAATACACAATTCTTGGTATGTGACTAGTTGGCTAAGCTAGCTATAATTTTACAAGTAGTAGTTTTATTAGGAAGATAATGTAGAATCTAGAGTCATTCATTCTGAACAGGCTTAATCCTATAAAAATACATATTGTATATTTAAATTCTTTTTTAAAAAATGAATCTACCACTAAATAGTGTGCCTAGTAACAATTCTTATAACTAATAGTAATAAAAATAAATGTCATCGGAGAGAAGTACAAGTAAGTGGGGAAATATTTTATTCTTTTCTTTTGCATACACATACATCATTGAATCTATTGTAATCGTTCTCAATTTTATTCAGACACATAATTTAAAACTTCAAAAGATGAATTGAAATGTATTTATTTTTGAGTAGAAGCAGAAGCAGCTGCAGCTTGAGCACGAACGAAAACTTGGAAAAAAGCAAGCAAATCATTTCTTGAAGGTAAATATTCCTTGACTTGACTGCAATTAATATACTCATCTCTCCAAGCACAAAAATTTGGAAAATTTTCACTTGTTACTAAAACAACTCCAGAGCCTTCTTGGAAAACTCCAATCCAAAGTCCAACCAAATTTGCAACAATATCAGCCAATCCAAATTTGTTAGCCACAAAAAACTTCTTGTCTTTGAGCTCATTATCAAGAATTTTCAACATCTCACAAACTCCCTCTTTAGCTTTCTCTTGCTCCTCTCCTTTGCTTAAGAATGCATTTACCACCGTTACCACCTACACAAAGTACAATGAAACTACGACTCAATCTCAATTAAGTCAGAGTCGACTATTTATATAAATTCTCATATATAAAATTATGAAAAGTGTTTCAAGCTCTCTATATTTTCTATATAATAAGATGTAAAGTAAATGTACTACTATCACTAAATTATGCAAATAAGAATATATTGAATAAAGATGAATTTACCTTGTCATCAAGGAACTTAGCCCAAAAACGAGCTAAAGCACGGTCATGAGGGTCTTTAGGCAAGATGGAAGGGCCTTCAAACATCTCGTCGATGTACTCAAGAATGACCATAGAATCACAAATGGGCTTGCCATTGTGAATGAGCACTGGGACTTTCTTGTAAATAGGGTTGGATTGAAGAAGTAAAGGGCTCTTGTTATATCGATCTTCTTCTATATATTCATATTTGACGCCTTTAAGCTTTAGAGCCCACTCAACTCTGTGAGTAAATGGGCTATACCAAAAACCTAGCAACTTCACTTGTGCCATATCACAACTTTGGTTATTATGCTAATTTACTATGTTAAAGGTAATTTTAGTGGTGGTTGTGTCTTGGATTATGATCTTCTTTCTTCTTTTATACAAGGAAAATTGAGGGAGTGGTTGAAGCCAAGGTTCCTATCCTATTTTTTTTAAAAAGTAATATTTTATTATTTACCTAGGACCAAACGTTGTGTAAGACTTGGAAAGACAAATGGTTATTAAATTAGTCCATCTTTGTTCAAACGTAAGCGCTTAGCTCACGAACAAAAATACGTTGGGAGTATAATTAAATAATAATAGTGTGCTTTCTCTAACAACTTAAACTTTTAGATGAGATGATCACACGCATCTACATAATATCGAGATCAAATCAGTGTCACCCATATAATAATAAAAAACCCGCGTGATACATACTTTTGACTTAGTACATATTGTAATAAGAGTATATGTCTTGTGGTACAAGATAATTTCGTCACTGCAAACGATTACTGAATTTTAGTCACTAGAAAAATTAAGTGAAGAAGCTATTGTTTTTTTTTAACATATTAAAGTAATTTGAAATATTTTTTTCTAAAATAGAAATGATTGAAAATTCAAACCTATGAAACCAGGATAATCATTTTTTTATTTCAATGTTTGTTGATTAATGTCTTTTGTTTTATAATATGTGGGTAGTCAAAATATTAAAAGAATTGATTCTCTTTTTACTTTATTTTAGCCAAAAATTTGAATGTTGTAAATGTATCCTGCCAAACATGAAAATTGAGCTAATTTTGCACGAATTTAAACAAATTAAGTAAATTATCTTCACTTTGGCCGGTGGTGAGCTACCTTATTATGTATACGATCATTAGGTAATATCCATTTTCTTTTTTGATTTTGTACACTAATAAACTTCAGATTCTCGATGTCTGTCCAATTAATTAAATCAATTTTAGCTACATATATGAAAAATTAAAAAGGATATTAAAAGATAGAAAGTTTGTATTTCGATACTTACACTGAATTACCAAGAAAGAATATTTTATCCTAACAGTGAAAAATTTCACGAAAATTTTAAGTGTTACACACCAACAAATTTATGAAATAATTAATGATCAATTGTTAAAGCTCATATTCAACAAATTCTTTTTTTTTTTTTTTTTTGCTTAAGAACGGAAGGATTATCCATTACAAAAAGGAACTGATCTAAGCGATGTAGTTCCAGTAGCATCTCTTTCAAGAGTTTTTAATATAAAGGAAGGAGATGCATTAAAAACGTAGAGCTGATTTATAGTCATAGTTGGATCCTTTGTTGTCCTTTTGTAATCTGCTAATAGGTCCGCCAGTGAGTTAGCCTCCGTATGTGTTGCAGAGATGCCTCCTCCATGTGCTGGATTAGTGACCTGCAATCAACGTAAATATGTGAGTAAATAAGATTATTTCCTTTTAAGGTATTAAAGTAATAGCTGAGAGTCGGTTTCCATCGGCAACTGTTTTATATTTTTTTCGTTTGCTAGGTTCAAACCATGGAGCACGGCCAATAATTCTGCATGAAGGGCATTTTGGGCTCTGACTTTGCACGCACAACCTTGATGGTCTCTTATTACCCCACCCGTTCCACCGCTATTTGTTTTGGGTTCATAGGATTCAACTTAAGAATTCCTTCAGGGGGACGATGCCATGTATCTTGGGGTTTTTTTCGGATTGAAATTTGCAAGATGAAAGTATTCTAGAGCCTGAAAGGAGATGTTTTGGAGCGTGACAGGGGATCTGCTGATGTTAAGGTTTTTGAAGATCTTACTATTTCTATTTTTCCAGATATTCCAAAGAATAACTGGATCAGTGGGCACCAAGAGGTGATTAGTAGTGGTTGACAAATTTGATGTTTTACATAATTTTCTAATTTCGTTGGATAAATTTTGCCTGTCAATGGTGATATTGTAATGATTCCATATGTACCTAGCATCCAGGCAGTCCATAAATATATGGATAATATTTTCTTCCCTATTTGTTCACGAGGAACAATTTTTGTTGCTAATAATGTTTCTATGAAACAAAGCTGAGGATGTTGGGAGCTTATTTAGGAAAAGTAGCCACATAAAATATTTTATTTTGTTAATCTTCAAATATCCACTCCTGATTATATAGAGTATCAGTACTTGCCTTATTGTTCACGGAAAGATACAAATCGTAGGCACTTCTAGTGTTGAAATTACCATTTATACTAAGGTTCCAAAAGCTAGTGTCTAATTTTCCTTGGGAAACTTGGGTATAGGTATTGGTAATAGACTTTCTAATGGATGTAGGAATATCAAATGATAAGGATGAGAAGTCCCATGTATTGTTATCTTGCAGAAGATGGGATACAAGTAGCTTTTGATCACTTTTATTAAGTGGACCTTCAATAGCAATTCGAAGGGAGTAAGAATTTTCAATCCAATTTTCATCCCATAGCTGAATATTTTTCCCATTGCCTATGTTCCAAGATATACCTTTTTGAAATAGGAGGGATGATCTAACAAGACTTTTCCAAATATAGGAGTCGTAAGAGTAGTGTTTCAAATTTGCCGCTTTCCCCCTATTGACGTATTTGTTAGAAACAACTTTTACCCAAAGTTGATCATTATTTTTTTAAAATCTCCAATTTAGGCTTGCCACGAGGGCGAAATTTTTACCACTTGTTTTTTGAATTCCCAGCCCCCATCTTTAATAGGCGTAGTCACTAAGTCCCAATTGGCTAGGTGGAGTTTCCTTCTATCAGGAGTTGTTCCCCATAAAAAATTCCTTTGGATACGGTCTATGTGGCTACGAGTTGATTGGGGGAATATGTTACATTGCATAGCATACGTGGGAATGGAAGCTAACACTGATTTGACTAGCGTGGTTCTTCCAGCGAGGGAAAGGAAACGCGTTTTCCAGCCTTTCAGCTTGTTATTCATGTGATCGATAATGTATTGATAGTCTGAGCTTTTAGGATGGTGGTTAGTGATAGGTAATCCTAGATGCTTCCCTATTTTGTGAGATTGACGGATGTTCATGGTAGTTGAAAGGTTGATCTTGTCCTCTTCTTTAACATTTTCCGAGAATATAACAAAAGATTTGTTAAAGTTTATTTTTTGGCCTGATTGAGTTGAGACCGTATTAAAAATTTGAATAATAGTATTGGCATTTCCTAAGTCTGCATTTGCCATAAGAATTATATTGTCGGCAAATAGTAGATGAGATATGGGAGTTCCCACTCGACCAATTTTAATGGGTTGCCAGAGGCGTTGGTGAGTTGCGTAGTTTATGAGTCTTGATAGAGATTCCATACAAATTATAAATAAATAAGGCGATAGGGGGTCTCCTTGCCTTGCCTAATGCCTCTTGATGGAAGAAAGTAATTAGTAGGCGTTCTATTTACTAGTATAGAAATAGAAGATGTGGAAACACAAGACATGATTAGGTTAATTATGTTTGTCGGAAAGTTTAGGATGAAGAGAGATTGTTTTATAAAGGACCATTCAAATCTGTCAAAAGCCTTTTCTAAGTCTATTTTTAGGAGCATTTTTCCAAATTTCCCTTTTGTTTTCTTGAAAGAATGAATAGCCTCTTGAACGATTATGGCGTTGTCTACAACTCTTCTTCCTGGAATGAAGCTACATTGTTGGGGACTAATAATGTTATTTAAAAAAGGTCTGATTCTGTTCACAATTATTTTTGTAATCGTTTTATAGATGGTGTTACAAAGGCTTATGGGTCTATAGTGATTAATTTTTTCAAGGTTGTGTTATTTTTGGAATAAGGCATATGAAGGTTTTGTTTAAATCAGGGGAAATGGAAGAAGTATGGAAGGCCTGCATACATATAGGTCTTGTCCCGACATCCATCTCAGTTGTTTAGAGGCTTCATAGACAGTCATATGTTAGTTCTTGAGTTTTCTATTTTCTATTTTAATGGCTGAGACTTGAGTTGCCATTTTTGCTAAGTTTGATATTTCTTAAAGACATTTGATTGAGTTATCATTTGAGACTATTTCTTGTGTTTAAGACTTCCGCTGAGTAAGTAACCAGGCCAATGGTTCGCTTGGGGCCAGCAATGGTTCTCGAGTGCCAGTCCCACCCAGGGTGTAGGCTCGGGGCGTGACAAACTTGGTATCAGAGCACAGAGTTCAAGAGTCCTAGGGAGTCTATGAAGCCGTGTCTGTAGAGTCCTAGTTATCGGTGTGAAGCGCGCCACATCTATAATTAGGAGGCTGCAACACTTAGGAAATTATCTCACTTCTTTCATACTCATTTCGTGTGTTAGAGTTTGATCTCTAAAAATTTTCTTTCTAACTCGTGCTTGCGCGTGTTTTTCAGATCATGCCTCCACGAATAGCTGTCAGAGGTCGTCCGGCTAGAAGGAATGTTGAACCACAGGACCAAGAGGTACCTAATGCACCCGAAGTGCAACCCCAATGAGGGTCACCAATGTAGAATTTCGTGAGGCTATCCGGATGTTGAGCCAAATTGTGACCAATCAAGTTGGACAACAGAGAGGGGATCGTCAGGAAGTGGCAGATACTTCGAGGATCCGCGAGTTCTTAAGGATGAATCCACCAAGCTTCACAGGTTCTAGTATTACTGAGGATCCAGAGAATTTTGTTGAAGAGCTTCAGAAGGTTTTCGAAATGATACATGTTGCTGATATTGAGAGGGTGGAACTAGCTGCATACCAAATGAAGGGTGTCGCTAGGATATGGTTCGACCAATGGAAGAAGAACCGAGTTGAGGGAGCACCACCTGCGAGTTGGGCTTGTTTTGAGGAGGCCTTCTTGGGGCGTTTCTGCCCCAGAGAGCTGAGAGAGGCTAAGGTACGAGAGTTCCTCACACTTAAGCAGGATTCTTTGAGCGTCCATGAGTATAGCTTGAAGTTCACCCAACTCTCCCGCTATGCTTCGGAGATGGTTGCGGATATGATGAGTAGGATGAGCCTGTATATTGATGGGTTGTCCCGTCTGTCAAGCAAAGAGGGCAGGGCAGCGATGTTAATTGGGGACATGGATATATCGAGGTTAATGGTATATGTGCAACAGGTTGAGG
>JAJONR010011866.1:0-19980 GCA_029582245.1 Solanum etuberosum | reverse complement strand
TTGAACCTACAAACCTCAAATTTTGAATCCGTCTCCGATCTCAGTTAAAGTGCATTACATAAATTGGGATGGAGAAAGTAATATTTTGGGAAAACTTACATGCAACTCTAAAAACTCCTACAAAATGTGGCAGTGTTAGATGGTAAGTTCAATACTTCTGAACATCAAGACTCCAACTGTGCCAAAGATAAGATTTAGCCAAAGACGCTATCCATGGTTGTCTTAATATAGCATATGGTTTTCCAAATCCCAAAGTGAACATCAACACAAATTTCATAACAATAAGCCACTGAGCTAAAAAGGAAATAGTCAACTATTTGAAGGATCACTTGGTTTAGAAGCAAGTTATGCGGGGATTAGTAATGCACAGGTTATTACTAATCCTCACATTCTTATGCAAGACTCCAGCATATCTTATACAAGGTTAGTAATAATGCACGGGTTATTACTAATCCTCGCACTCTTATTTCACATACTATCCCGCAAATAAAATAAAAAATAAATTCCAGCATACCTTATACAGGTATTTATGCAGAAAAGAAAACTAAAACCAAACATTGTATTAAAAAATGTTAAGTTTTATTTGAAAAAAACAAATTAACCAAACATTGTAATTTAAAGGTATTCCAAAACTTATAATAGTTCACCAACCATTCACTATCAAAAAACTTGCAACAAGGAAACTAAGTAACTGTCACAATTACTGGAGAAACTGGCAAGGAAGAGATTATGCTATACCAATAGCTGTTTGGTGGCTTCCATTCTGTTTAATAAGCCTGCAACCTCTGTACCCACTCTCATCTTCATCTCACAATAATCGGAATGAGCATTCTCCAAGGTCTTAAGATCTTCCAATTTTTTCCTCCTCCTTTCCTCTGTTTCTTGCAAGCACAATTTGGAGAGGTTTTCATAATACGCTTTGTTCAGTTTTTTACTCTCCCGCCAAGCCAATCGCCTTAAACTCACCGCCCCTCCTCGTGCATCATCTACACAACTCTGAAACATTCGTGTCTCTGCTTCTTTGATATGTACAATGCTTCCCAAGCTATTGACCTCATCTTTCTTCGATCGTTTCACTGACCATCGACCTTCAATCGTTTTCATAGTTGTGAAAGAAGTGTTAACATCATTTGGACAAGGATCAACATGTCTCATATCTTTTTGTCCGCTTGAAGAGCTCGTGTCATAGAATTTGGATTTGGGAATAAGGGAGGTCGATGCAGTAAGATCAGTAACTGCATGTTTTCCAAGACTAGTTAGATTACTTAAGTCTGACAATCCGTCACTGCCTGTTAATTAAAGAAAATATAAATTAGTAAAGAAATGACATGTTTTGTGTCAATGAAACATGAAGTGGATGCTGAAGAACTAAGGCGGACTGGGAAAGGTGTTTCCGCTGATACTCTAATTCTTCTTAATTCATAGAGGTTAAAGAAGAGCAATAATATAAAATTGAAAAAAATTAATACGCTTATATCTAGGAAAATAGAACATTTAACACAAATTGCAACTGGGAAATAAATCCTTCTTTAAGTACAATTTAATAAACTTGCCCATTGCTAAGTGTCCCACACCGGTTGATGGATGTATAATTGATTTACTTCTAGGATCTTGCACAATCAGCTAGCTTTTGGGGTTAAGTTTTTCCCAGGATCCATTTTTCTTACAAATGGATATTTCTTACAAAATTGTCAAATCTTGTTTCCTATTATGGGGTAATTTTTATAATACTTCATCTCAAAATTATCTGTGGTATGTCTCTTTTACCTGCCCCTTAAGAAATCATTAATTAAATTATTATTTTTGACTATTTTATCCTCATCTATGTCTTAAGATATAATCTCTCTTCGTTAAATTTTTATTCGGGTGTTTATAGTCTTCAAGAAGCCTATAGTCTATGGGCAAGTTTATTAAATTTTTCATGGTGTTTGTATTTGTTAGAATGATTTATATCCTAGCTGCATTTTGCATAAATGTTCTATTTTCCTACTTATAAGCATGTTGAATGTTTTTCATTCTTATCGTAGTCATACTTCTATAAACTCTTGAACGAAGAGAGGGACATAGACATTGTGCTGGGAATTTGGAGCACTCAGAGAAGCGTCACAATTGTTGGTATTCTAGGCGTATAAATGTTGAGGAGGGTGCTTTTCGTAGGATGTGTATGGCTAGAACGATCGGGCCGACGAGATCCCAGTGGAATTTCGGAAGAGCACAGGCTGGGTAGGTATGGTGCGGCTGTCTACGTTGTTTTCAAGACGGCGAGGATGCCCGATGCATGGAGTACAATGATTCCGTTGTACAAGAACAAGGGTCACATTTAAAATTTTAACAACTATAGGGTGTATCAATCTGCTAAAGCACACTATAAAGGTGTGGGAGAGGGTGATGGAGATGAGGGTGAGGAGGGATGTGGCTATTTTCGAGAACCAGTTCGGATTCATGTCGGGGCTCTCTAATACAAAAGTCATTCATCTCGTAAGAAGGGGGAAGAAGGACTTACATATGGTTAGAAGCTCGTTCAAGATATAATCTTTTGGATATTGGTTTTGTGCTTCAAGGAGATATTAATAACTGAGATAATCTGTCAGGAAAGAGTTTGTAGTGACAAATTACACAGTTATACTTACATATATTAGAAAAGCCACATTCCTGAATGTCTACAGAAGTAATGACCTTGCTATAGGTAAAAAGAAAGTTTATCTGTAAGATTAGAGTCAGTTACCTCATATTTTTCTTCTTATTAGCAGAGTAGGCGAGGCTTCTGGTCTTGATATCCTTGAGTTTATATATATTCCAGTAACTAACCTCAGAGGTTCTTGGTGAGTTTAAAAATGACGTCGGTGGTCGGTCCTTCTGATGCACTATGTTATTCCTGAGTACCACTTTCTTATGTGAACATTAGTATAATGCTTGACTCGTGTAGATCTACTGATTTGGCACGACGAAATTTTCTTGGTTATACAATTATACACTCATCTGAGCATAATTTTGGCTTCTGCACACACACACATAAAAGATGCTACTTTTTTTATGAATGCCTCATGCTACTACCCCTCTCTTGGAGCTGCCAATATAACTGGACTACCAATTATGTTATCTCAAGACATCTTATTGAGAGAATACAACAGTACACTTGCATAAACTTCAGACTTCTATTTTTCCCATGTATCATCTAGTCATCATTATGTGCTCAAGAACTGCTTTTAGCTGTCTTTTGATGTTGATCTGTTTTCATGCCATCAGCACATGAAAAATGCTTACCTGTGCTCCAATATGCTGGTGGTAACCTTGACAAATGGTGAGTCAAAATGTGTTGAAGCTATCTGATCAAGAGATACATTAAGAGAAGCAACGGAAGTGTTAATAAACATGTTTGGGCCTAACATTCTCGATACAACTGACATATTAGTCCCACGTTGGTGGAATAATCGGCTTCAGCATGGTAGCTATACAGTAATTACCTCATATATGCAAATCATCAACTTATCCATGATATTAAGGTTAGCAATCTTCTTCTTTTCTCATTTGACAATAGTAATTTTACAGTGTCCAATCTAAACAAATTTACATAACTTTGAATTGTTGACACGAGACTGTATTGACAATCTTGATTAAATTGTGCAATTGTGTCATTTGCGAGTCCTTTATGTCGAGACTACATATAACAGGATCGTCTTCACCAGTATAGTGACCATTGTTCAGAGACTACAACTAGTATATGTGAGACTAGAAAATGCCGATGAATCGATGTGAAATCGATAGAGTGAGACTTCTCATTGAGCTGTAGGCTTTAAGAAGTCCCACATCGGGGAAGGGATGGGAAATTGATCTCCTTATATGGACTTGGACAAACCTCCCGTCATGAGCTAGCTTTTGGGGTTGAGTTAGACCCAGATGCCATATCTTTACGGTAGTAGCACATATTGTTGTGTTGATTGCTAAACATGTTACTGATTTCTTAGAGTATTTTGCATGAGATAATTGAGGGAAAATAGAGAAAAAAAATGAACAAAAAAATAGATACTCAAAATCAAAAATCTCTGGAGAAAATAATCACTATCAGATTACATCTAACAAACTACTTTGAAATTATCCTCAGACATAACAAACCATTTTTGTCATTTTGCTAATGTCTACCTGTAAAGACAGATAGGATTTTGCTTTTATGATTTAGTATAAAAAAGGTGTGAAAATAATTTTGCCCAGAGAGAAAATTCAGCGGACAAATTTCTGAAGTTCTTCCTTCCAATTTGTCAGTTTTTTAATCTCTCTGCAAATTTTATTCTTCTAGATATAATGGTTAGTGGACAGTCAGATGCTTTGAGGGGAAGATGTTCGGGATATTTGAAACGTTATGGAGGAAATGCACATAAGCTTACTAGGCAAGAGAATTGCGGAAAAGGAACTATTCGATCAGTTCATAGCAGGTTTAGGCCAATTGGTGACGGTGGTGTTGCATTGTCAAACCATGTTGGTGGTACATGGTTTGACAGTCGAGTGGTCAGTAAGGAAACATGTAGTGATCGTATTCATAGGACTACAAGCTCGGATAACAATTCAATTTTCCTATCCGACTTGTCTGCAAGACCTAGAGTTGTTGATGGTCGGTCAAGGGATTCGAGGAAAAGAGGCTCGGGATATTTGAAACGTTTGGAGAAAAGAGATAGAGGAAGAGCATATGAGCTTTCTAGGCAACAGAAAATACTTAGAAGAATAGTGTCAGAGCCTATTCCTCTTATGGCTCAGATTATGCAACAGCTTGATGACAAAACAGTTGAATCAACAAAAGAATACTTGAGGAACCTAATAACAATGCCGGAAAGGATATATGAGTTCGTTAGCCTTCAGAACAGACTTGATGAGAGATCTGATCTTACCAATCAGACTCTCTTGAACTGCCATAAGATCCAACTAGAATTTTTGGTTTCAATAAGAACATGTCTTGGAAGCTTCTTATCGGAAAACACCCGCCTTCTAACATCAGAATTGGTTGAAATTTTCTTACTTGAAAGGTGTCGAAACATTAATTGCAGGAGGTTTTTGCCTATTGAGGATCGCGGTTGCAAGATTTGTTCAACGAAGAAGGGATTCTGCAGCGAATGCATGTGTCTTGTGTGTCTGAAATTCGACTGTGCCAATAATACTTGCAGTTGGGTAGGGTGTGATGCATGCTTGCATTGGTGTCATGCTGTTTGTGGTATTCGTCGAAATCTTATAAAGCCAGGTCCAAGTCTCAAAGGCCCTTCCGGGACAACCGAGATGCAATTTTACTGTCTGGGATGTGGTCATGCCTCAGAAATGTTTGGCTTCGTTAAGGACGTGTTCATGTCTTGTTCGAATGAATGGGGTGAGGAAACCCTGTTGAAAGAGCTTGATTATGTTCGGAAAATCTTCCAAGGGAGTGAAGATCTTAAAGGCAAGGAGTTACATGTTAAGGCAGATGTATTGCATACAAAGCTAGTTACGAAGATGATTTCCCCTTCAGACGCCTGCGATTTTATATTTCAGTTTTTCAGCAGTAAGTATACAAACCAATTCATTTTATCTTTATTAGCATAAGAACAAGTCTCTATTTTACAATTTCTGGTTTTCCTTATGTTATACTCATTCCTATTTCTGATTTTTGGTGCCCAAACCACGAAAGGGAATATGAAGTTAGAAATAGTAGCTACCTTAATCGTAATATTACTTCCATTTGAAATGGTTATGTTGGTATATATACAATTAACCATGTGTTTAGATAACCACAATTAGCTCGCCTACAATTTCTAGAAATCTACAGTCTATGGATGATAATAAATGGACCTTCGCTTGCCTAACCCTAGAAGCTAGCTCATGAGGTGAGAATTATCTGATATCATATATGAAGACCAATTCCACATTACACAATCAATGTGGGACACATATCTTTCCCCCAACCTGCCAACTGGAACGTGGACAACATAATTGGGGACCTAACACCGGGTAAACCAAGAGTTTGGATGAGCTTGACTCTAATGCCATGATAAGGAAATATGGATCTTGGGCAAAACTTAACCATGAAAGCTAGCTGATGAGTTGAGCATTGTGTAAGACCAATAAGGAAACCAATTCCACATCCCATAACTGGTGTGGGACACTTAGCAATGGGCAAGTTTATTAAATTGTTCATGGTTTTGTACTTCAAGAATGATTTATTTCCTAGTTGCAATTTGTTATGAATGTTCTATTTTCCTACTTGTATGCCTATGAATTTTTTCTATTTTCAAGTATTGCTCTTCTTTAACCTCATGAATTTAGAAGAATAAGAGATTATCAACGAAAACACTTTTCCCAGTTTGCCTTAGTTCCTTAGCGTCCACTACATGTTTCATTGACACAAAATATGTCATTTCTTTTCCAAGTTATATTTTCTTTAATTAACAGGCAACAACGGATTGCCAGACTTTGGTAATGTCACTATTCTTGGAAAGCATGTAGTTATTGATCTTTCTATCTCTACCTCCCTTATTCCCAAATCCTCATTCTATGACATGTGTTTTTCAAGCGGACAAAAAGATATGAGGCATGTTGATCCTTTTCCAAATGATTTTAACGCTTCTTCCACAGCTATCAAAACGATTGAAGATGAATGGCCAGTGAAACGATCGAAGAAAGATGAGGTCGATAGCTTGGGAAGCATTGTACGCATCAAAGAAGCAGAGGCACGACTGTTTCAGAGTCGTGCAACTGATGCACGAGGAGAGGCAGTGAGTTTAAGGCGGTTGGCTCGGCTGGAGCGTATGAAACTGAACGAAGCGTATCATAAAAAACTCTCCAAATTGTGCTTGCAAGAAACGGAGGAAAGGAGGAGGAAAAAATTGGAAGATCTTAAGACCTTGGAGAATGCTCATTCCGATTATTGTGAGATGAAGATGAGATTGGATACAGAGGTTGCAGGCTTATTAAACAGAATGGAAGCCGCCAAACAGCTATTGGTATAACATAATCTCTTCCTTGCCAGTTTCTCCAGTAATTGTGACAGTTACTTAGTTTTCTTGTTGCAAGTTTTTTAACAAGTCTTTGGAATACTTCTAAGTTACAATGTTTGGTTCATTTGTTTTTTCCATATAAAACTTGACATTATTCAATACAATGTTTGGTTTTAGTTTCCTTTTCTGCATAAATACCTGTACAAGGTATGTTGGAATCTATATTTTTATTTATTTGCGGGATAGTATATGAAATAAGAGTGCGAGGATTAGTAATAACCCGTGCGTATTACTAACCTTGTATAAGATATGCTGGAATCTATATATTATTTTATGTGGGATAGTGTATTGAATAAGAAGTTGCCCTTACTACTTACTAGTAGTCAGAGTGCTGTGCTTGTAGTTTCTTGTTTTTCGATTTTGTTGATCTGTTGTTTCGTTTAGTTCGATGGTAGTATTGTTTGGTTGTAGTACTATTCTGCTACTATTTGTTGTTTTGTTTACTACATGTTGTCTCTTGTACTTCCATTACATGTTTCTTTAGTTTGTTTTTGTTTTGAGCCGAGGGTCTATCTCTATCGGAAACAACCTCTCTACCAGTTCGATGGTGGTATTGTTTGGTTGTAGTACTATTCTACTACTATTTGTTGTTTTGTTTACTACGTGTTGTCTCTTGTTTTTAGTCTGTTTTTGTTTTGAGCCAAGGGTCTATCTCTATCGGAAACAACCTCTCTACCTCACCTTTGAGGTAGAGGTAAGGTCTGCATACACTCTACTTGTCGTGATGAAAATATCCAATCAATCAAAACTACGAAAGAAAGGTCATAGTCATACACTTGACATAATCAACTAAAAGAGAAACAAAAGAGTCTATTTACATAGCCATTTTAAATACGAGAATTAACACATGAATACAAGAAAAAAATATGTAGTGAAAAAAAAAATACAAAACCAAACCACCCATACAAAAACCAAGTAATTCTTTATAACACACGAAACAACATAAAAATAATAATATTTACAACAAATTTAAATATTTGACTAATAACCACATCATCTCATTTTTTGTCATTTTTAAATAGTCATTATCGTAGAGTTTCAGTGAAGATCCATATTAACGACTATGTTTTTCAATTACGTAGACTGAAAAGTGATTATTTGTGAATTTTATGCGAGAACAGTGACACCAACTGAAATTCCAAAGAGGAGGATCAAAAGTCCAATGAAATTAACTATAAGTCCTTCTTGGTTCCTTGTAAGGCCCAAAAATATGAATTTTTGCACCAAGCCTGTCTCTGCAGCTACTATTGCCATGAAAAAAATGGTGATCCCAATTAGGGCATGCCATGGTGCAACCCTTGACCTTGTCGATGATCGCACCCCGGGGTATAAGAAGGTCAAAAAGGACAATATCCACTAGCAAAAACAATAAAAAAAATCGTCATGGTATCTGAATTTCGAGATTCAAATGAGTCTTTCTGATTGTATTTTTATTTTTACATCTTGTAAGTATTATGACTTATAGTATTTTCTATGTAGTTTGTCAAAATTAAAAGATTGAATCAAAATTCGAACTGTGTCACATAAATTGAGACGTACTGATTTTTACCTGCAAACCAAAGAGAATGATGGTGGAAAGACCAATCCAAGAGTGAAATGTATACATATGAGGAATTCCAGTTTTATTATGGAATTTGAAAACTGCAATTACTCCAATAATTCCAGTCAAAAGAGCTATCAAATGAAGAATCATGTGAAATAATTTATGATTTTTCCTTGATGTTGGAGTTGTTGTGTATGCCATTATTGCTGTTCAAAAAAATACAAAATTTTAGATTGTTAATTCATAATAATATAATAAGAGAAACAAACAAACCAACAAATAAATAAATAAAAAGGGCCCAACCCTCCTTAATATTACTTAGGACGATAACATATTCAATGTGATCTGGGGAGTATAGTGCATATATGTACGGACTTTACCAAGGTAGTGAAGTTTTCGATTAACTCTCCGCTCAAGAAAAACGTTTTCAATATCAAATTTGAAAAATACAAAGAGTGAAGAAGCAATAATGAAATATGGAGAAAAAAAGAAAGTGTCTAAAGCAAAGATAATTGAAAAACCAAAGATAATACTAGAATTAAAAAATATTTTTTAAAAAAAAAAGGATTTTTGGTAATGTAAGAAAAAAATATCCTACCTTCTCCAGCCATTAAGACAAATCCAATAACCATAAGCAATGGGTGAATCTGCAAGTACCAAATACCCAAATAATTAGTACAATAGAAATTAAATATATAACAAATAAAATATAGAAATAAAAAAAAATACCACCCAAAAATTCCCACATACCTTTTGATTTTGGAAAAAAATAAAGAAGATGGATTCGTTAGGGGAAATTTTTTAAATAGCCACTTTTCGGTCCCTATAGTTGAAAAATAGCTAATGAATATTTTTCGAAAAAAGAGTCGAAAAGTGATCAGCTGACATAATGATTTCCACAACAATTAGTTACAACAAAAATAACCGTTGTCCTGAAATTTCAAATTCTACTGATAAAGCTTCAGGACAATATTTGTCCTGAAGTTCCAGTTTTGGAATTTGAAACTGTAGATCAAATTTCAGGACTGAAGATATTTCTCGAAAATATGATCTAAAAGTGACCGGTGAATACTAGTTCTATGAGAAACTTACATTGAAAATCTTGGGCTTGTTGGATGAAGAGAAAGCAAGGCCTTCTCTAAAGTGCAAAAGCCAAACTAACACAAGTATTGTTATAGCTATGAACAACAAGTGTCCAAATATTGTTATAGCTATTGTAGATTTCACTTGGTAGCTTGAACTACTAATCTTGTTTGACATTTTTAAAAGTTTTTTTTTTTTCTTACTAATTCTTTCAATTATTTTATTTCAACACAAGAAGGATACAAGAACAAGATGAAGAAGAAAGAAGAAGTGGTGTAAATTGGATAGTTTTGAAAAGGGCTAAAGGATAAATAGGCAAATAAAGAAGAGTTCCAAAGTGGTTGCTTGCTTATTGCCAAGTTTAATATATAATACTAATAAGATATTTGGAGTTCGGAACCAAAATGACTATTTTTTCCCTTCAAAATATATAAAGGGTCACTTAATTTATTTTTTAAAACCAAAAGGGATAATTTGTTAACAAGGGAGCGATCAGATATATTGTGCTTTTAACCGCAGTTAACAACATAAAAAATGATGATATCTCACGTACATATGAAATGAATTGGAGGGAACAGAACATTTAATCTTTATATATACACTAACACATTAATAGAGTTAAATGCCTATAGTTAATGTGAGACAATGACCTTAACTATTTAGGTATAACCACCTATTAAACCACACTTACGTTTGGTAGAACTTGAGTGAAATTTTGGTTAAAGACTTGAATACATAATATGTGTCTTTTAGATTAACTATTATTATTTTTTAATATATGCAATTATGATGTTCAAATTAATTTGCCCGTATTTAGACTAATTTTATGAGATATTTGTTATTTTTCATCAGGTAACTTTGTTTATCAGAACTTGTCTATATGAAAAGAAATTATTTAGTATTTTTTTTACTTATGCATAGATTTATCATAGACTTGTGGTTGACAAAGTAAAAGAGGAATTTAATATGCTTACGTTACGTAGAGAATTTGTAGTTTATAACAATGTCTAGATCTGTCATTATGTTTTATGTTGAATATATCTTAGAACTTGTTAAACATAAGAATATGTTTTTTGTGAAGTTGATTATTTAAACAATATCAATTGATCCTACTGTATTTTGATTAGGGTTTCTGTTTAAGAAAGCTTAGCTTGTTAGCTTTGTATTGACTCTCATCTTAATTAACGGGGTCCTTAATTGAATACTGATCGAATTGTTTGTAATTTTGAGACTTTTCCGATAAAGGGAGCAAAGAAGAGATAAGGAAAATCCGTTTATAAAACATTCCTTGTTCATGCAGGGTTTGAGGAAAGGTCGCACATCAATAGGTGTGATGTAATAAACAATTCAAATCCTATAAATCACACGAAGACAATTTTATCGTTGCTCAAAAACTCTCCATCAAGTAAAGAAGAGATAAGTTTGTCAATATTATTTAAATACAACAATATCAGATATTAGGATTAGATATAATAATAATTATTTCAAAAAAGACTCGATATGGAACAAATTTTCAAAGATGGGACCAAATTATGGACCCCTTATTGGATTTTTGATTGTTACATAACCCATTTTTATGCCTCATAATAAGGTCTTAAACAAAGAAGTATGTACCAAATAAAACTGGACCAATATAATGTGAAATAATATTATTCACACAAATTTTGATGACTCATCCAATACTTTTTGTCAAGATTTTTTTGTTTCATAATTCGAACTCAATTTTTTTGATTAAAGATGATTGTTTACATCCCTATTTTATTCAAATAGGGCGAACCGTCGTGGTAACTCAAAAAATAATCAATTAATTCAATTGTAGAAGAATTTTAAGAAATAAAAGAGTTTTAAAGGAGTCGCCACCTAATTTTAGGAAAAACTAGGAAATCAATTAAAAAATGTCTACGAAACCAATAAATTCTAGGTAAGGGGTTCAAGTTATTCCGAAGGAAAGGTGTTAGGCATCCTTCGAAATCCACAACTGTGGGTCCCAACTGAATTCATTTTTTTCAAATTTAGGAGGAGATAAAAACAATATACAAGTATAATAAACAAGTGATATACACAAATAATAACATAAAACAATAATATGAGAATCGGCCTAAATTTGCCTAACGTCAACAATATACTATAATGAATCAAGAATATAATTCAAACTTCATTCGAATAGCTTCAAGGGGAAGCAACTCCGGGTACCTGTAAAGACACTTAGTAAAAGTGTTAGTGATAAATAATATGAGTAAAAATAAATGAATTAAATAATAACTTAAAATAAAAATCCGTCTTATATACATGGGAGGCATTGGAAATCGACGGTAATTTCTTCATCGGCCAATTTTATCAACCAACATATATAAACTTAAACTAAATTTCCGTCTTTTACAATGGGGAGACCTCTAAAACCGACGGAGAGATTTTTTTCATTTACTAATTTTAACTTAAAACATATGTTCAAACAAGTTTAGTAATATAACAAAAATAACATTCCAAGATAGTGACATACAAATTGCAGTGAAAAGTATTACTAGATAATTCTTAACAAAACTTTTTAAACTAATGTACAATTTGTCTCAAGCACATAAATATTAACAATAGAATAAAATAAAAGGTAATGGAAATAATCAACACCAATTGTAATTAAAATAAAATAGAATAACTATTAAAAGAAAGTAATGAACTAAAAATAATAACAAAATTCATAGAAAAACATAAAGAAACAGTAACAAAATAGAACAATCTGTCAATTTAAAATAGAAACAAACACAAATTCACAATAATGATAGAAATGGAGCTTGGATGGTTGTTTCCGATCTGCTGGCAGCAACGAGAAAGAGAGGGGAAAAAATGGGTTTGAATCTGATTGGGTTCTTTGGGTGGTGGACTCGCCGGATTCCGGTGGAACTCCGGTGATTTGTCACCGGAAAATTATGAACACAAAATGAAATTTCTAAAGACTAAAAATTCTGAAAATTACCCCTAAATTTTATCCACTACCACCTAACTTAATGACCAAGCTATTCTTTAAATAGGAAATTGAAAATCACCAATAGTGCAATACCATTATTTTAAAACCGTGGGCCAAAACCACCGGTTAATAAAATATCTACGTATGAAATGTTATCTATATTTGAATGAATTTCTAGACTGTGCAAAATATCAAAATGAATATTAACAAATGTAACGAATAAAATGAATATTAAAAATATAATGAACGTAACTAGCGACATGTGAAAAATGTAATTTAGCAGAAATAACGATTTAATCAAAATTATCAAATATTTGAACGTAGTCAACTGACTGTGACCAAAAATATGTAATTAAAATTAATTGATAAAAAATTCTGAAATTTGACAAATAATGATAAATATCGATAAACTTATTTAAAATTATAAAAAATATATTTTGAACTATTAAATAAATAAATCTTAAAAGTTATGAATTTTGAAAATATTAGGCCAAATTTGGGTGTCAACAATGATGAAGTCGGATGAATAAAAAAGAATGATCACAAGTCTAATATAGTTACAACGTGGAACTCTTAACCCAATATTTGTGGTTTTGGTTAACTAGATAATTAACTTTTAGTAAACACTATAATATAATACTCCACTTGTTATGTTTATTTCAAGGCCACTTGGACTTCCTTTTTCTCTTACTTAGATAGTCACGTAAATGCATGACAAGTGACAAATATTTAACTTTTTATAAAATAATCATATGGTTTTGGCTTTATTTACCAAAAAGATTTGTAGACATTGAACTAAAGTGGGCACACATTAATAAATGGTGACTACTTGTCATTTTTTGATTCACTTTCTTCTTCAATGTTTTGGATGCCTTACTTGAGTGATTAATTGGTTACTGTGGGAATATTCAAGAGAAAATGACAAAAAAGTTTTCCTTATATTTGGGGTAGATTTAAAATAATTCATAAATATACTTAAGAGTAATTAGTTGTGAATTGTGATGTAAACTTTTATAAGATAATTGTGCAATGGGTGCAATGAATTTAGGTTCATTGGCAAAGTGTATAAGAATAAGAAAATATAATGTATTAATAATGTTTATATTAGTTATATTTGTATTAGTTATGCTGAGATTTTTCTTATGTAGTGTTTGGTTTGATGTACTAAAAATATCACACATTGCATAAAAAAATATTTGTTTACAAAAATACTCTCCACAAATATAGTGGAGAGGATGTGGACAAGTTTTTGAGAGACAATTGTGTCTTTAATCATATTAATGCATGCATAAGAACCCATTGCATTATTGATGCATAGAAATTCATGGTATTACTAAAACACTCCTCAATGCAAAATATATAGAGTGTATTACTAATGCAAGCATTAGTTACACTTAGATTGAAAAAGTGTACCGAACAAGATACTAATAATACATATGGGCGATATGGGGTGGTCGTGCAACCATGGTTACCTCACAAAAAAGCCGTTCATATTATTAGAAAAACAACTTGTACTTCATCTGAGGTTAATTTCTCAGATGGTTGTCAACTAATAGTTATTATCTTAGAACGTCGTATTCTTCGTTAAAAAAAATTAGAATCAAGAAGAAAGATGACTTTTTGAGATACTAACTATTAATTAAGTGATCATCTGATTCAATGTATACGTAGTACCACAAACTGAATCTAAAAAGGATAAAATATACGTAAATCTTATCCCTATCTTGAAAGGTATATATAGAGAGACTACTAATTCCGATAGACGCTTGGGTTATGAAGAATTACATAGGCAAAAAATTAAAATAAAAACAAACACTTCATTAGGAACAAACTTCAATTACACTTTACACAATTCAAAAGCAAAACAAAACCCCCCAAAAACAAATTATACAAAGAACATCACCCCATCAATACATCAATCCTCTAGAGTATAAAATTGCTTATTAATTGATTGATAATATGAAATTTAATTATGTTTAACAAATAATTATCATGCATAACGTCCAAGAGCAACAGAAATATCAACAGTAACACCAAAAAGTAGGATGAAAATTGCAAGAAAATTGATCAAAATTGATTCTCCAGAAAATAATGGAAGTTGCATAAATGTTGATTTTTGCATTAATCCAGTCAATGCTGTAACAATTATCATGTAGAATATTGCTCTACCACCAGATATGTGCCATGGCAAATTTACTGCTCTTGTTTCTTTTCTTGTGTATGGTAACATGTACATACATAGTCCAATCACCCACTGAAAAAATAATCAAGATAATTAGAAGAAAATGGGGGCCGGGATTACAAGCATACTCAGTGTAATTCTACAAGTGAGGTTTGAGTAGAGTCTACATAGATCCTATCTTTACCTCGTAGAGGTAAAGAGATTATGTTGTTTGTAGTAGACTCTCGGCTTAAATTAAGTTATAAAGCATTTCAAAGAAGTTTGAAAGAGTAATCAATATTTCACTCTAACAATCATATTTTCGTGGAATCGATATTTCATGTTATGTTATATTATATGTTCTCTATAGCAGCATTTCACTATGCCAGTAAAATATATGAGAACAAGAGATGTTGTTATAAATAGGTTTGATTGTATAATCAATACATATACATTATATACTGATTATATATTTATTATATATTGAGTATACATTGTCGACGGCTACAACTATGGCTATGCGGATAGATTTTTTTTTAACCGACTGATTGATGTATGTTTTAATACATAGATGATGATATATAGTTCAAGTAGAAAAAGGAACAATTGATAATTGGGGTGTGGAATTCGTGAAAAACGATAGTTCAAATGCACTTTTTGACCCTTATATGTATATCTTAAGACGTAAAATGAGGGTAAAATAGTCAAAATCCCTCTTAGCCATTATTTTTTTTATGAAATGTGTAAAAGAGAAGCACGACAGATTATTGAGACGGAGGGTGTAAGTACCTGTAAAATGTAGAGGCAGAAGGTGCCAATGCCTATCCATGAATGAAAGCTATACAAGTTTCTCAAACCCCTTCTATCATGGTACTTGAATGCAGCATGTAATCCAACAATTCCCAAAATAATTGCACATAAATGAAGTAAAAAATGTGCAATTTTTTGTACTTTCTTCTCTGCTCTCACTGTCATGTATACCATAAGTGCTGTACATACAAACAAAAAAACATTCAAAATGAAGTAATTAAAAAAAAAGAAAAAAGAAGTTATTTATTATGTACTTATGTTCTAATATATGTAACATACACCAATTTGATTAATCGATCCCGAGTTTAAGAAAGAAATGAAGAATTCTAATGTTTGTGGTTCTGAAAATGATCATTTGTGTGTGTGATCTATAACGGATTTTTTGGAACTTGTGAGGTCTAATATTAAACATGTTATAATATTTGTGTAATCATAAGATTAAACTTGTCATTAAGGGTCAAATGAGAAATGTAAAATTAGTTATTTTTAAATTTAGAAATAGTTATTAAATTTGGAAACGATCTTCTACTTTTACCTTCAAGAGAAGAACTTACATAGAAACATAAACTCGTACGTTTGAAAATTTCAATTTTTTTTCCCTTAAAACTTCGTACCTATTAAAACTTTGTTACATAAATTGAATCGAAAGGATTAATAATTACAACATAATTGTTCATACACTATTTTCTACGACTTACCTATTTTGAAATTAGTTAATTATCAGGTTAAGATGACTTATAACATCGGTACAAATCGTATATATATAATATAAAAAATTATAGTAAACTTGTTATAACATACTAAAAATATCGATAGTGGATACCTTGACCAGACAAGAAAACCAACCCCAAGAACATCAAGAGTGGGTGAACCTGCAGAAAGTTACAATAACATTTAACAATAAAGTCTAATTAAGACATTTAATTAAACATTAAATTTCAATTAATTTAAATCAAGGTACATATATATAGACTATATTATATACTTACATTTTTTTTTTTAAAAGTTAACAAAGGGGAAATGGGAAGGGGATTATAAGGTGGGGAATTGAACTCTCATAATCAACAAGGTAAACGTCCAGGTAATTAACCAACTAAGCTACTAAAATTTCCTTAATACATACTTACATTAAAAATCTTATTAGGATCGTATGAATCGAGATCAACGCCTTCACGATAATGCAACAACCAAACAAGCATAAGAATCGCAGCAATAACGCCAAAAATGTAAGCAAAAATTGTTATCCTTGAAGCTGGTCGATAGTATCGGTGCGTTACAATGGTATCCATTGGCTTCTAATTAGAGGAAAAAGAATGATTAACAAATGGAATTATGGATGAAGAAGAAAGAAGAGAAAAAATTTAGTTAGATTTTTGTTGTGTATCTTTTATTTTTTTTAGTTTGATATTTTTGGTGTATGATTTGATCACTATATATATATAGAAAGCTTGCATATAAATATACTTTGTTAAAGGGTTTTAATTTGCTTCTTATGAAAGTTTGGTATTTATTTCTTTTTAACTTTGTGCATTGGCAAGGCATAAGAGAAAAGACAAAGCCATCACTTGTAGGCCTATTTTTTTTTTTAATAAACAACTTTAATATTCTAGGACCCAAAAAAAATAAATTATTTTGCTTTTATATATTTTACTTTTTTCTCTTTTTATGTTTTCATTTTCTTTTGTTTTAATTTATTAATTTCTCACGTCTTTTCTTTTCGTCTTATGTTAATCTTTTGAAATTTGTACTTTCAAAATGTTTTATGATCAGTAGCGTACACAAGATTTTTGATATCATATAAAAAATAAATCATGCATATTGATTTTTTTACTCCTTACTATCTATCTATTCAAAAAAAACATTTCGTTGAAGTGCTATTTTGTGACATTGCTTGAGACAAGGTACGCAAATTTATTACAATATATAATATTTATTTGTTTTTTGAAACTGATTGAGTCGAAGTAAATCCACCATAGTTTGTGAAGAATCTTGTTTAAACATTAATTAATGAATTAGAAAGTTGAACTGACAAGCTAAACAAAAAATTTAAGTACGAGAGAACAATAAAGAATAAGAAAGAAGAATATGTAAGACAAAAGTATATGTCATATATATATGAATCCTCTTTTGTTTTTTTGTTTTTCTTTTGTGTTTGATTTAAATCGTTATAAAGGCGATTCTATATCTATTAGCGTTTGAATTTAAAATCTTTAATTAATAATGAAAGAGTTCTTATTGCTCTATCACAATTCAAAACCTCGTTAAAGCATTTCTTGCGAGGATTAATATATTTATGACAACATAGAATTTGTAAGTGCTCCCATATGAATATTACAACAAAAGAAGAAGTTAGAGTACAACTAATTTTTTGGTAAATGATTATAAACGGTAGACGATAGTCTAATCTTTTATCCATATTTAAGCAATATATAAGCAAATTTTAAGGGCGAACATTAGCCTTGAGTTTAACGTTATTTAAAAGGGTAATTTTCTAAGACATATTCTTACAACTTCTAAAAATAGGGACAAAATCAAAACGACAACCTAAAAGAGGGACATTTGAGTAAATCAACCCTTGCAACATTATCTAACATAATTATTTTTAAAAATTAAAAATATATATATTTATAAGTAGAAGCTACACTCTTTTTTTCAATTTATTTGTCTTTTTTTTTAGTTTGTTAAAGAAAATGAAGATTTTTTTATACATTCTATTCTACATATCTTTAATTTAAATCTAGAAGATTCTATAATTTTTTAAATTTCATAGTAACTTAAAACTAGATAAATAAATTAAACCGGAGGATTTTCGTAAAGCGTGCGCGTTAGGTTCGCGTACAAGCAGCGTAACTATATATTTACCTGAAAAACGAGTCCGCGTAAACAAAGCAATAAACCCAAAAAAGAAAAAAATTAGTACAGTTTAGTCCTTTTATCTTTTATTGACAAATAACCTCTCTAACTTTTGTAAACTTATGTTATAACCCCGTCAACTTGTCGATTGAATTGGAACCATTGAGCTTATATGAAAGTTAATTATTTTAACGTATGGATAGCCGAAATCGGAGTCAGGATTCGAAGTATATGGATTTTCTTAATTTTAATCTTTTCAAGTTGTTCAAAATTAATAATTAATACATATTTAATAAATTTGTACCAAAGCTATTGATTCGGTTAAACCAACAATCAGGGTAAGCCCTAGCTCCGCCCCTGTAGATAGCCTAACTATTGCATTATATTAAAGATAAGCTTCAAATACTCCTAAAGTATTTCAATCTTGAAAATTGAAAAAAAATCATGTATAAAAGAAGAAGTTTTCCTCCTCTATAATAGTGTAAGAAAAAAATAAACTTTAAATATAAATGAGTTATATTAAAATAAACATGATGAAAAGAATTCACGAAGTGCTGGTGATTAGGAGCCAGAAAATCATAAATTAGACAAACGTTATACGTATAAACTAGATGTATATCATAGTTTTGAGCTCATAAACAGGATTGATGAAACTAATTATATAAGAAAATTCATATACAATAATACTTTGCAAATAAGGATAGACTTATACGTAATAAATAAAACTTATAGGGGGTAAAGTGTAGTTATCCCAAATAAATAAAAATTGATCAAACAATAAACGTTAGTATTACTTCTCAAATCTTAGTCGGGTCACACCGACCCCATCCTTTGACGGACTTGTTTATTCTCATTCTCTTGTCAAAAATCAAACCCATTGATTCTTTTTATTTTTGTCTTTTTTCTTCCGATTTTCGTTACACATTTTGAGATCTTGACTAATTCAGATTTGTATTGTATAATACTTAGTTAAAGTAAGGTACTGTTCCTAATTATTAGAAAATATTTCATTCACATGGTTCAAACTCGAAATATCTAGTTAAGGGCGAGACAGAAGCGTACAGAAGAAAAATTCAAGATTCAAAGTTTATGAGTTTTTATAATGACCTCGAATAAATATACAATAATAATTGCTTACAATCAAATATTTATAGATATTTAGTGAATTTGTTACTTTCTCTATATTGAGCACAGAGAATAAAGTATAAAAGGAAAATGTTTAAATTTGACAAAAAAAACTACTAATTTAATATTTATACTAGCTTTTTCCTAGGGGTTCATTCGGACTCCCTTCATCCAATTCTTTTTTTTGAAAAATTAATAAATGATGAACCTCTCGAGAATAATCTATCTTTGCTATTACATGAAGAAATTTTATCCATCTCACTGCAATACTGATCGATTGTTATTTTAGTCTTTTTTGAAGGAAAAGAAATTCCTATTCCAAACTCCACGGTCTAAGCCCACCTTCTTGGTCACCATTTTTTGGGTTCACTTTTACCAAGTCCAATCTTTCATATTATATGGTCAATCTTCAAGGTGGGGGGGGGGGGGG
>JAJONR010011865.1:0-19383 GCA_029582245.1 Solanum etuberosum | reverse complement strand
AATCAATTCAACACTAAGAATGACAATAATATTGAATATTTGTTCTTTAGTTTTACATTGGTTTAGACAATTAAAATACATAATCTAATTTTAATTTCCTTTAATATTTAGTCATGTAACTAATACTTATTAAACTTATTTTAGCATGATTTAGTACTTTTAAATTATGATCATTTTCATTATGACTTGTTAATTTGCAATATTTGTTTTACGCGATTTCATTATTATTTTTTTGTTGGATATTTTAGTGTCATTAATCATATTATATTTTGTGTTATTTTTTTAAGAAACTCCTTAGATAGTTGTATTTTGGTAGGACTAAAAAAATATTTGAAGTACAAGTAAAATATATGTTTGTATGAATACTTTACCGGAAAAACCCGAAACAACCCGAAAATCCGAAAAAACCCGAGGTTGAAAAACCCGAGTTTTATTGGTTTGCTTTGGTTTATAAATTTAAAAATCTGACACAAATGGTTTGGTTTGATATTTGAAAAACCCGAACCAACCCGACCATGTACATCCCTAACTTGAAGTATGGAACTCCTCTAATATTATTGTTCACTATAATAATAGAGGGATGGGTAGAAGTGTTAGTAATTTGATTTAGGTGTATAAGTGTCCTCCCCTTGCATTATACAAGTTAAAACTTTGATCTTCTATTTTTCTTCACTCGAGTATTCACATTTTTTCCAGTACATTCTGGATCTTCTTAAAGCCTCTTTCTTTAAAGCTTCAGGGTAATTTGGGTGGGAAAATGTGCTTGCTTCATTTTGATGCATATGATATTGTACCTACGGCATTTAATACATGCTTATTTATGAAATCACTTTTTTTCAATGAACTAATTTAATTTGCTCGGTTTCCCCTGTGCTCGGCTACTGGTTTCACCTTTACCTGAATGGTACCCTGAAATGATTAGAATAGCTGATTCTTGAAGCCAACACACACTTTCACATGCATTATCCTGCTTATGGCTTGAAATGCACATCTTGTAATGTGCCATTTCACAATTCAAGGGTCAGATGATATTTCAAAGGGACCTCGAGTTCTAGGACTGTCGAATCACAAATAGGTAGGCTGGGTCAAACTCTGTCGGGTTAAATTGGTTAAGTCAGTAAATGGATCATGACTCAACCCATCCAAATTTTGCTTGGATCAAGATGACCTAGGTCAAGTTGCACCAAGCAATAGGTCATAGCACTTAAATACTAATTAACAACTTAACATCTCCTACATCAGTAATACTATTACAAGTGGAAAAATAAATTCTGCATTAATCGACAGAGAAGGATAACAATAGTATGTTTTTGCATTACATGTCCATTTCTCATAGTAGATTTATTTTACCTTACAAAATTCAATTCAGTGTGCAAGAATTCTTCAAAAATGATGTTTGAGAAAGGATCTTAAGTATTATTAGACACCATCTTGCTGCCACATTACTGAAATACTTGATTTACTTCAAAAATTGCATTTATACTCCTTTTCTTAATCTCAGAGCTAAAACAGATAACCGGTTTTGAAGTCTAGGGGAGCTTAGATATCTTATACTATGTCCACAACACCCATGAGAAAGATATTGTTTTCAACAGCTAGTTTTGCTAAATACTTCCTAGTAGTTTTATTTTTCTCCTTTTTAGAGAGGCTGGTATATTGACCTGGATATGAGTGGATATCATTCTAAGAACAATTTTACAAGGGAATTTTAAAAATCTGATTGCGATATTTACATCAAAGTTTAAGGAGTACTGTATCATTAGCTTGTACCTACTCGGTAAGTTTGTGGTCACACCACAGATGAAAACCAAGCTGTTTTATTAGCTTAATTATTTTTTTCACCTGCAATAGGGTATCTGGCTGGACAGAAGCTGATCGCGACCAGTGAAGAAAGGAAAGCTATTTAATCAAACAACAGATTGAGGTTCTGACAAAGTTGCTTCAGAGAAACTGGACACATCAGGCTTTTCACCTGGGCATGGTAGAACTAGTCTAACACGATCATGGGTGAAGAAGTTGGTTCTTGATTAAGATGTGATATAAGCAGTTTGTGTGAAAGAGCCATTGTATGTGACTCTAGTTGCTACCATCGTGTGAGGTAGCATGACTACTCAGACAGATGGGTGTAAAGGTGATACTGGATTGGGATAAGCTGACTTGAGGATTTTCACAGTGTATCTGACCGGAGGACAACGTACAATCTCATTTCAGAGTGAGTCTAGTTCTAGGTCACTTCGGAAGGTAAAGAACAGCAAATGCAAGGGATCCTGGAACTACAAATCTGCTATGGGGTAAAGGGAAAATCTTAGAATTTTGTTTTGTTAAGTTAAAAGTGATTTTTCACTACAAGTAAATAATGTTGGATTGGAAAAATCATTTTATTCCTCTTTTTATACTGCTGCTCATTTTTGGTGTTGGATTGGAAAAATCATTTTATTCCTCTAATATTAGAGGTAATAATGTTGGATTGGTAAAGGCCTAAAGGATGGCTTTGTTTGGTGATTGTGACTAGCAGTACAAAATGAAAGTGATATCTACAATGTTGGAAGAATACGCCATATGATCCTTGAATTCGGGTTGTTGCATTTAAACTTGTATAAAGTTGAATAAATAGACACATACATTTTACGTAGCATAATATATGCAGGACACTAACTAAGATGCCGTGTAGAACGTGAATTGTCACATAGTACTTGTGTGTTTATTTCTTTTTTCAAATTTCATAATGAAACATAGCCAACTCTCACTAATTTTCAAAAATAGATAACGGTTATTACGAAAATAAATAAATAAATAATTTTTATGGCCAAACACATCATAGTGTAAAATTTCCGAGGAAGAGAGAGAAACCTAAATGCTGGAGGGTTTGGTGAAGGTTGAAAGAGGAGAAAATTACATTTTCAATGAGTCTCGAATTAAAGTTATATTGCAAAACTAAGTTTCGTGGATTAGTTTAGGGAAATTTTATGTATTTATTCTTTTATATTAATCGCAATTTGACAAGCTTGAGAAACACAAGACACTCACTCAACTTTTGTATTGTATTTGTGTTTATGATGTATTTATTGTTATTTGACTCTCAAGTATGTAATGTTAATTTTGTTACATAGAACTTGTTAAAAGTAAGGTAAATATAAAAATTGGATGCTCAACGGTGAAGGGCCTAAAATATCCTTAACTATTGAAATTGGTACAAAATACTTTATGTTAACCTATTGGCCACAAAATGCCCTTGGGGTTAACTTTTGTGGCCCTTTATTACCTTTATTACAAGCGGTCAATTAATTGAATTAATTAATTTTGTCATTTAATACGTGTCACATTTTGATTCACAAGAAAAATAATTCATCAAAATTAATTTAATTTAGCCCAAACCCAGATCTATCCATTAAATCACCCACCCATGACCCAACCAAAACTCCACTATTTGGAACGATGTCGTTTTATCTGCAGATGCAGAGAGGAGGATTCCGACAAATATGGTGAAGGAGATCAAGGCCATGGAAAGGGAGTAAACAACGGGGATTGGACCAGAGGAAGCAGACGACGGTGACAAAAGAGGAGGATGGAGAACCATATCTGATCAGTTCATCGAAAACCAAACGATTGAAGGGTGTAAGCGGTTATTGACTATCAGTTCATCGAAAACCGAATGATTAAAGGGTGTTTAGAAAGGTAATGACGTCGGGTTTGAATCATCATGGTTTCAGGCAGAGGAAGAAAATTGAAAATCTTGTTGATCAACAAAATATATCTTCTCTACTGGAACTATTGTTAGTGCCAGAGTTACTCCAGAAATATTTTAGGGTCAGGGTTGGGTGGATCCGAGTTGGGTTAAATTAATTTTAGTTAATCATGCCACGTATTAAATGATAAAATTAATTAATGAGCCGTTTGTGAATAAGGGTAATAAAGAGCCACAAAAGTCAATTCCAAGAGCATTTTATGGCTAATAGGTTAACAAAATATATTTTTGTATCAATTTCAATAGTTTAGAGATATTTTAGACATTTCCCCGATTTACAAAATCAAATATTTTCTTCAAAAATTATGAACAAACACAGAGAAAAACTTTAGCAAGACTTCATCCAAAAATTATTTACCAAAATGTATGGTCAAACCGGAGCTTAGTCTTCACCAAATCACACATTAGATTTTGTCTAATGTCTGAAATATTTGAACTTTACCTACAAATTAAATGTGGCGCTCATTTGTGCAACTCAGTAGCAAAATGGTTACTTTTACTTTATGAATATTCAAATCTACACTGAAGGGGATTTGTGTACATTGTTAAGATTGTTTTAGCTTTCTTCACTTGTTGTAGTTGTATGTACCCTTTTGTACAAAAAGTTTACAAATACCATACACATTCACTTTCATTCTATTCTCATCTCATAACCCACTGCTTCTCATTCAGTTCTTTGCAAATACTTCATGGGAAATTAATAAAACTTGGTTTCAACAAGAATACTTTTTTGGGTAATTGTTATCTTGATTTGTATAGCAAGTTTGGTACAAAAATTGATGCTTTTAAAGTCTTTGATGAAATACCATACAAGAATGTTGTGTCGTGGACTATATGGTTGAAAGTGCTAGTTCAGTCAGGTGATGTGCATTGTGCACGCCAATTGTTTGATGAAATGCCTGAGAGAGATGTTGTGAGTTGGAATTCGATGATTTCGGGGTATGCTTCGTATGGGTTGTTTGAGAATGCTTTGGGTGTTTTCTTGGAAATGCAAAAGTATGGTATTAGGCCTAGTGGATATACTTTCTCGATATTGGTTTCGTATGTAGAGTTTGCTTTCCATGGCAAGGAGATACTTGGAAATATGCTAAGGAATGGTGTGGGTTTGTCTAATGTGGTGGTTGGGAATTCACTGATTGATATGTATGGAAAGCTTGGGTTAGTAGACTATGCTACTGGTGTATTTTTAGCCATGGAGACAGTGGATGTTATTTCATGGAACTCACTGATTTTGAGCTGTTGTAAATCAGGGTATGAAGATACAGCTCTGTCTTATTTCTCTTTGATGAGAGCTTGCAAATATTCACCGGATGAGTTCACAATGTCATCAGTGCTTATAGGCTGTTCTAACTTGCGCAGTTTGGAGAAGGGTAAGCAAATATTATGTCTTTGTGTAAAGATGGGATTTTTGTGCAACACGATTGTTTCAAGTGCAGCAATTGGCTTGTTTTCTAACTGCAACAGAATTGAGGATTCAGCTCGTATATTTAAGGATTCAAATATTTGGGACACAGCTCTGTGCAATTCAATGATTTCGAGCTATGCACTGAACAGTTTAGAAGAAAATGCCTTGCGGCTATTTGTCCTAACTTTGAGGAAAAATATTAGACCTACTGAGTTTACACTCAGCTGCATTTTTAGCTGTACTACAACCTTCCCTGTGGATCTGGGGATTCAAGCTCATTCTTTGGTCATCAAGTTAGGCTTTGTATCAGATCCTGTTGTTTCCACTTCACTTGTAGATATGTACTGTAAATATGGATTGATTGATTCTGCCACAAATATTTTCAATGACCTACTAACAAGAGATTTGATATCGTGGAACACCATGATCTTTGGGCTGGCTATCAATGGTGAACCTACCAAATCACTCAGCCTTTATTATGAACTACTTGAACTTGGTGGTCAACCAGATCGAATAACATTGACTGCGCTTCTGTTAGCTTGCAGCTATGGTGGATTTGTCGATGAAGGTATATCTATATTTTCTTCAATGGAAGAGGAATATGGAATTACACCTGGCATTGAGCACTACACTTGTGTTGTGGGCATGATGACCAGGGCTGGTAAACTTAAAGAAGCCGGAGATATATTACAAAATATGCCTCACGAGCCCAACAGTGAAATGTGGGAATCAATACTTCTTGCTTGTGATATTTATGGGGACTTGAAAGCAACTGAAAAGGTTGCAGGGAAGATAATGGAGTTAGCACCAGAATCATCTCTGCCGTATTTTGTGCTAGCGCAAGTATACGAGTCCAGGGGAAGATGGGAGAGCCTTGTTCGGGTCAGGAAGGAGATGAAAGAGAGAATAGAAAACAAAGTAGCTAGTTACAGTTGGATTAGTGTACGCAGCAGTGTAATCATGTACCAAGCAAACCAAATTCTTAATTGTGGCAGTAAGGACATAGGCATTTATTCAACGTTGAGGCTATTGACAGAGGATACATGGGATAAAGGTTTATGCCAATCAGTTGCAACTGGGAGTAATAGCTGCTAAACAGATGAGTATAGTGCACAGATAGAAAAGCAAAATTTAAAATTGATTCTTATACAAGGGCAAAGCCCAACTTTGTTTTTGCTATTGATGTGGATTTGCTATAAGTGACTTTCAAGGTCTGAATCTGATTCATTGCATCAAAAGGGATAAAAGCTTTTCCAAAGTTCAAAATTTCCACATGCATATGATGGAGAACCAGTAAGGGTAAAAGGATACTCGCCTTGTTTCAGGATGCAGAATTGGAGCAATTCCATAGAACTCAGAATGTTGCATCTAACAAAAACCTATATTTTGTATTTTGGCCTTTAGAGAAGCATTAACTTCATCAATATGAGATAATTCTTTCAGCTTGAGTAGTAGTTTTATACACCTTAATCAAGCCACAAACATCTCTAGGGAACAATGATTGTCCAGTAGCAGATATCACTCATATAACCTCTCCATGTCTTGGATGCCTCATCATAGAGTTTGAAGGCTGAGGGATGCTGAGTTTGACGGGAAGATTAAAAGGTAATGTAGAATCTTATCTCTCTGTAATCTGTGAAGCTAACATGTCTACAAATAATTGAGTGTTTACTTTATATGTTAGTTTGCCTTCTTCTCATTGTTGCTTTTATGATAATCATTCTTGATAGATCAGAACTTTTGTGGGATTTCACTGGGTATGTTGTTGTTGTTGATAGATCAGAACTTTTCATTAAAACCACACGAAGTTGATTTTAAGAACATGTACAATGAGAATGAGTGGATCAATCACACTTAGCTAACAAGTTATCCCAATCATCTATGCAAGTAGGATCTTCGATTTACACCAAAATGGATCAATTCTCTTTCCTTCTACACTATCCAAAAAACATATAGAGCTGTGTAGTTCTCCATATAGCCCTTCATTCTTTTTCAATTCCGCACAGCTTCCAACTCGTAATTGCCTCCTCAACTATACTTGGTGATGCCCTTCCAACATTGAACGATGAACATGTGAGGTTGCATAGTTGTTTAGTGAATTTGCAATGCAACAAAATATAGTCAGTGCTCTTCCCACTTTCTTTGCACAAACAACACCAACTCACTACAATTCGCCTTCTATTCATAAGATTATCAGATTGTCAATATTGCTCCTTTACAGCACATATGTGGAAAAAAATATACTTTCCATGTTGCTTTACCACCCCAAACATTCTTCACACCACATTTTTACCCTCATCCTCAGTTAGCTCCCTATAGTGTGATTCCACCAATAAGATTTTGTATATTTCGCCTTCTACACCATCTAATCCTCCTTTCATCTTTTCCTTCTCAATGCTGATCGGAATATCTCTTCGGAGTACACTAGCCAATCTGACTCCCTGATTATCCTGTCTCAAGTGTTCTCCACTATAGCACCCATATCATTTCTCAATTAGTAAGCCCATGTGAAAGTCTCCTTTATAATAGTGTTTTTTTGCCACACTTCTTTCACTGAATCGTGCAGCACTCTTACAGCATTACCCACTGCATACCCAGTATGTGTAACATTCCATTCATAGTCCCCGTCGATACACTCACCCCATACATGGTTATCTTTTCACCCGAGAACCATGAATTATCTGTGAATTTGTTTTTTCGTTATGTAGTTTCCTCTTGGGCGGATCTCCACAGCCACTTCCCGTTAATGTCACTAAAAACAGGGATTCTTCGTATCCTTCATCCCTTCTGTCATTTGAAGTTTCATCTTCTAATAATCTAACAATCTTTGCTTCTATTCCCCTTCCTTTCCTTCCCACGTGTGATCTCTCGTCATCTTTTCAGTCGCTGTTAGAAACATGCAAAACAAAAACATGTAGTATGTGGGATACTCCGTCTATCTTTTTTTTTTTTAACTGAAAAGTTACTCCGTCTATCTTAATTTATATGTCATGCTTTCCTTTTTAGTATATCCTGAAAAGAATGTCATACTTCCTTATTTAGAAACAATTTAACTTGAAACTTCCTACCTTACCCTTGATGAGATTATTTATAGCCGCACAAACATCAATGGTTTGTTTTAGAACACAAGTTCCAAAATTCTTCCTTTCTGTCTTAAACTCCGTGCCGAGTCAAACACCGCCACATAAATTGGGATGGAGGGAGTATGAGATTACGTGATTTACCCACCCTTAGATAACTACCTTCTTTTCCATTGTGCTTAAGTTTTTTCTCAAATTTCTCTGCTACCAATTCCTCTAGTCCCTTGTCCTTAAATTCCCCCCTAGTGGCAAACCCAATCATCTTAGTGATGGTGCTGTCACCTTACTTCCATATATACTTTCCAATTTAGAAATATTCAGCACCTCGCCACTAGCACCAACTCGAACTTCCATAAATTGATGTGAAGTCCTGTAACTGCTTCAAACCAAATAAATATCCTGAAGAAATATCGACTGTCCACCTGTGGCTTATCAAAAGATAATTACATAAAACAGAGCTTCTAAAAAAATAATGTATCATCAACAAACAAATAAAAGATGTGATATAGCCATTCTTCCTCTTATTATCTTTTTTTTTTAATTCTTTGTATAAAGTATTCATCCTCTTACTATCATCAGCGAAAAGTAGATGTCAGGTATCATTGGTGACCAGTAGATGTGGTATTGCCATTCTTCTTCCTATTTCCTTCACTGCTTCAATCCCTCAATATAGCCTCTGCCACCGTTCTGTCTATGAACCTTCTAAAGGCCTCCATCTCAAACAAGGACGACTATTGGGACAAACATGTCTCCTTATGTTATATCCCCCTCCAGATACTCAAATATCTGCAAGCACTACCATTAAAATAACATAAAAGTTTTCCATTGAATATGGTTAATGAAGATAGCATCAATTCAGCTGATTCATGTTGTATAAAATTGAGGACAAGGGCATAAATCAAGGACTGGAACTGTATAAAACCTTGGCCTTTGGTTGATATCACTGCGTATAGTGTAAGAAAGAAACTTAGAGATAACAGAATGCATCAATTGACAGGGAACTAAATCTGATACCTTTAACGACCTCCAAAATGGAAATAAACATTATTGTGTTCAATGAAAAGAAAGATTTTTATGAGTGGAAGGTGACTAGAAGATAAAACAGGGAAACTAAAAATGACTGAATCAGTTTAAAACGGAAAGTGTTAAATGTAAAGATTCTCCTATTGACCAGAAAAGATTCTTGACAAGCGGTTTTTCAAACTAAGGGTGTTTCTTTCCTTGTAAAAGTTATTTTTTTCTGGTAGTTCTTGCTGCATTCCTGTGTTTTGTAGGCATACCTTCTTCAACTTTGTGATACTGAGACAACGAGAATGCTGTCCTTTCGGTCCAGTTATCGACTGTTTGTTCTGGCTTTTGTGTCGACAGTTTGTGTCTTGTAGGCATAGTACACTAGCAAAGTGCTTAATTTTTTTTCAGCACATCATACTACACTAGCAAATGCCTTACACAGCTTTTCCTGCTTTAGTTATGTTCTGTCTGAATGTGAAATTTTCTGTGATTGATTGACATCGTTTTGCATGATCAAATCGATAATGCTAGAAAAAATATTTTTAACCTAGTGAAAAACAGTCTTGGAATTTACCTTATATCATGTTTTAATTTTCATCAGTAATTATTATTCTGAAATAATTGAAGTTGAGCACGATGAGCCTGTTTATGCCGTGTTTTCTTATGTGATCAACTCTTCTGTTCTTAGTACTTAGAAGCCTATAAAAGTCTTCATTCTTGATGAACTTCGAATTTACACTTCATTTTCTCAGGTACAGAAAATTCCCCGTTCTCGGTTCTCCATCTAACTGCCAAAAGGATCTGGATGAATCCTGAGAGCTTGTTATCAGAAAAGAGGTGAGCCTTTGTCCAAATTTCCAATGATATGTTCTGAACAGCTGCACCATATTCTTGGATTGGAAAGGAAACAAACCTTTTTCAATGTTTTTGTAACAAAACTACATTATTATTTTGCATAAAGAATTGATGAAAAAAATTTATAAAAAATAAATAGAAGATATATCTCTATTCCTAACTAATTTGTCTTCTCCTTTTTCGTTATGCAATCTTTTTCAGTTTATCTTGTACTTTTCACCTTTTTTTTATACTTATCTTTTTTAATGAACAAGAATTATTTAGAGAAGTCGAATGAAAGATGGTAAATAATTTGAGTTTTGAGATCAATAAGGGGAAATATTTGTTTGCTCAAGATTAAATTATAGTTATGTTGCACAAATTTGAGAAGAACAAAAGTTCATGTAATGTTTGAAACTAAATAGTAGTGTAATTCCCTCTCAAAAGGCCACAAAAGAAATGAACTCTAGGCAAGGAATGTTAGGTTGTTTTAAATTTAATAGACGAGCTCCCACCTTTACTTCCTTGGTGACTCGAACTTACAACTTTAAGGTTGACAATGAAGGGTGATTACCATCCGAGCAACTACCTCTTGTCTTCATATTTCTATTTATTTTGATTGTTTTTTAAAAAAAAAAAAAAAAAAACTTTCAAGTACGTGAATATGGACAATGTAAAAAATGTACAAATGCTAAAAATGGATTATTTTACGTGTCACTCTTATCGCTAATTGAAACCTATCCAAAAAGATGAATTAAAAATAGCTCCATATCTTCCCTACCAAACTTCTAAAAAGAGCTGTCGATATTTCCCTTCTAAATTATCATGTTTTGGCACCTAATTTCATTTATTGGCAACTATACAATAAAAAATCTTTACTTTTCCTAAATTTAATTAAAAAAACAAAAAAAATATATACTAGAATAGCTTTGACAATTGACATCATTCATTCTCCTTGTTCGGGAAAAACATTACTCTCAACACATTAATAGGTACCCTAAACCTAGTTTTGAATATTCAGATGCTTGATCAGATTCGTACCTCTTAATCTAAATATTGTTAAGACTCTCCTACAGATCTGATTCATTTAGATCTTTTCAAATCTGTCTAAAAATCAAACGCACTTAATGGACTGAATCTGAATAATTAAGATTGAAATCTTCATTAAGTGCAAACAAATGAGGCCGAAATATATACCTAAAAAGTCGGTTTGTCTTTCCTCAGCCTCTTCAAAAATTTGCAAAAATAAAATAAAATAGTAATATAGGACAATCACAACAACTATTAGCTTCAATTCCAAAATTTAGCTAAGAACACATAAATTGCCTTTGACTAAATTGGCAATTAAAAAAAGGAACTTGCTTGGCATGCCTAAATAGCTTAATTACATCGTGGGATAAACTACTTTAATTATATTACTCCTAATTGTCAAGAATTGGCTAGTTTTTAGATTAGCTTGGCATGCCTAATATAGCCCACATGTTTTTTTTTCCTTAAAAATCATGGAGGTAGGAAAAAGGAAAAATAGGAAAGGGATTATAAAGTGGAGAATCAAACGTAATTCTCACTAATAAAATAGAAATTGAGATAATCAATCAATTAAGCTATTAAGATTATCTATTTTGTGACACGTTAAGTCTCAACGTAAGCAATTTAAAGTTTGGTCTTTTCGCTCATCATAAGTTCTTTAGGAATTAAGTTATATAGTATGACATGACTTGTGGGTTCTGAAACTGAACTTTTTCCTTACTCTATATACGTTTCATGGGAGTGAAGTTGTGCAATACGACATAACTTGTTATGCTTTTTACAACATAACTTGTGGAATATTATACCGTGAAATAAAAAGTTTTAGCAAAATAATGAAATTCCAACTTTAAAATTCTTAATATATCTTATTTATATATTATGACTACGTGTTTCAACAATATATTTCTTCTAATAATATTCTGAAATACTATTTTCGCCTAATAATAGTAAAGTTCTAGCTAAGTTTTTTACTAATTTGATCCGGAAAAAAACCTTAAATGTCATACATTTCATAAATTAAATATAATAATTTTAATTTAAAAAAATATCACATGAACAAAATTAAATTCAATGTGGCAGCAGAGACGGATCTAGAATTTGGAGGTCGTGGGTGCCACATCGTTCAAGTAAGATAAAAGAATCGATTGCTTTAATTTTGGGTTACAATTCGGGTTATTAATTTCTTTTTTATTTTTATAAACAAATCGATCAAATATGCATGTTAGTAATATTTTCTTTTAGATATTTTGAGATTAGAGATAACTAAACAATTCAATTTTTATTTCTTTTTGAAATTAGAGGTCTTATTCGCTGAAACTTTGAGGAAAAAAGAGATTTTTCACATTAAAATTTGAGTTTGTATAAACCATCTAATAGTATTAACTTAATATATTCATATTCCATTGACTTATGTGTTGTTGGAGATATATAGTAGGGAAAGAATAAAAATTGTAGTTTCAGCCTAGACATCTTACTTAGCAAGAATGTCGGTGAAGATCAAAAGAACCTTTAAATTAAAAAAAAAAAAACTCTAATAATAATATTCATCATTTTTAAAACTTATATTTTTTAAAAACTACTATTTAAATATATTCTTAATAATATTTATTTGACGTTCATAATTCAGTATCATTAATTGATAAAGAATAAACATGTAACACTCATATCAAGAGACTAATAATTAGTTCAAGAGAAAGTAAAAAAAAAAACTAAAAATTAATTATGAAAAGGAGTCAATTTGAATTAATAAAGAATAGTTAATAAATAAGAATGAATGGAGAAAAAAAAATTAAAGCGAGGTTCAAACCCACATTGATTGTGTGGCAAAACGTCTCCTTCGCCAATTGAACTGTTCAACATTTTATTTATTGGATGGCAAAGTTAATATATATTGAATTATTATACATATATATACAAAAAAAATTCCAAAATCACTGGGTGCCGTGACACCCCATCTATCCACGCAGTTCCGCCCCTGTGTGGCAGATGAGTCATGTAACCTACTCTCTTTAAATGAGATCGTTCAAAAATATATGAAGTAGCCATGTAATTAGAAGATAATTAAGACTATTGATAATTTAAATATACTAACTAATAATTCCTACCACATTTAAGGAGGTCTTTAGGTATGTTACCTATTTAATTTAGGGGTGTGCACTATTTGAATTAATAATTTATGTTGTTTGGTTTAATTTCATAGTTAAAATAATAATAATTGAAAAATAAAAATAACAACGAATTTTATGTATGTATGGTCATATGGAGTTGATCACTTTTGTATCTTTTTAGTTATTATCTTTTATAATGATTTAGTTTATATTTTATGTTTGAACATTTATAATTGGTGTATTTTTAAGTATTGTGTTTTAAGTTTTACTTGTGATTTATTTTAGAAAGTATATTTAAGAGATTCAATATTAGTACTACTTCTCCTTGTATATATAGTTTTTTCAAATTGCAAATATAACTTTGATTATGTTATTAATTATTGACATAATCAAATAATCGAACCGGAAAAACCCAATCGAAAAGAGAAAAACTAAACCAAATAAAATAAACTTATTTTAATTCAGATTAGATTATACTTTTTCAAAACCAATAATTGAAAAGTCCAAACCAAACAGTACAAAACCAAATCGAATGAACAGCCCTAATTCAATATCACATTGTAATAAGGATCACAAATAAGCCTAGACAACTATTTAAAGAAAATCATTATTTCTTTCATTTGATTTGGTATGAAATTTAATAAAATATGAAAATCTTGTAATATTCTAAAGCTACTCTCAGAAAGAGTAAATCTTTATTGACTTTTTGTCAAATAAGTGAGATTCAACAAGAATAAAATATTGATACTATCATTAAATATTTATCAAATATGTCATTCTATTTTAAACAGGCTAAAAAATATATATTATATAAATTAGGAAAAAAAAAGTATATGATATTGTAAAGGGAAAATTGTATAAAATAACAAACTATTAATTCAAATTAAATGTTATAGCCATAGTTTATTTTAATTGTAATTCGCAACAAATATCTCTTTTTTTTTTGCCATCTGATTCGGTATATAATTAGCCATTTTCGATATACAATTAGCCATTTTATACATTTCGGTATAAAATGTGTCTGTGTTTGTATAAAGCGAGAGAAAAATATATATACAAATACAAATACATATATTTTCATCCTATACACTTGTAATTATACAAATACAAATCTTATTAAACAAATTACAATGTATAAATGAATTTATACAAAACTGAACAATTTATATAAAATTGAATGTTTATAGCGAATTATACAAATCAAAAGCTTTATAACAAACATAAAATTTGTTATGGAGCGCAATTATGCAAACTATAGTTATAACATACAAATATGATTTTTATGTTTGTTATATATGAAAGTTACTCTATCGTAAATGTATGTAAAAAATAATACTATATACACATTAATTTCATAGTTTATTCAATTACGTGAATATGGACAAATGTATAAAGTCATGAATGCTAAAAATGCACTATTTTACGTGTCACTCTTGTCCCTCTCTACCAATACCTATATGACTTGAAACCTATCCAAAAACTTTTTTTTTTTATAAAAAAAATGGCTTCATATCTTCCACCTGTTCATTATATTGAAGATGACTTCTTTCTTTTTTTCACTCGGTCCGAGAATAATCATATTGTGATTCAATTAAATTGCCTATCGCAAGGTTCATTACTAATGAAGTGCTTTCAATATGATTTTTTTTTTCATTCTAAGTGTTTGAAATTAAAAAAATTAATTAAGAATAAAAGAATTTCAACTATTTGGCTATGATCCATATTGATAAAAATATAACTCTTTTTCAAAACATGAAAAAAACAAGAGTATATAATCGACGATGAAAACAAAGCTAGGTGCCAAGACAAAATTATTTATGTCACCTAAACATTGGGAAAGAAGATATATCTAGCTAGATGAAGAGTTTGATAAAATTCCAATACCAAAAGAAATATTTTTAAAAAATAAATAGATTGAGGTCAATTTATTTATGTATTATTTGAAATTGAGAAATTTTGTTTTCTCGTTAAAATTTTGATTTAATATTACTATTATCCTTAGAAAATAATCTCATATTGCATTAAGTTTCCGGAGTTTTCACTCTAAGACAATATAAATTATAATTAAAAGTTAAAAAATAAATTTAAAATTATGTTAATATTATTTGAAGAATTTTAATACATTGAGTTTATTTATTTCACAAGTAATTTCAGTACATGTGCAATTAATAATCTGAACTTTTTCTTTCTTTCTTTAAGTTAAGACTCTTTTTTATTCATTCATTTATTCATTTTGGTTATATATTTTATTTATTTAATATAGTAGAAAAAATGATTTCAAAGTTGTCAACTAGATGTTTTAGAGAATAAAAAAAATGTATATAAATAGTGACATAAGTTTCTATCAATGGATATTATAATGCAACAATTTATATGTACAGCGGCCAAAAATAATATCCATAGGATTTTGGGGCGCATTTATTTTACAACCAAAATTTGGTAGGGGGGCAGTATTAAATTAAATTCATATGTATTACATTAAATTCATATGTTTCAAAAATTAGAGAGAATAAGAAAAGGAAAATTGTATACCTATGATGAAAATATTCGTTTGGGGGTACTTAAAAATATGAATATCCATAATTAAGAAATAATAATATTTACAATGATTTAAACAATTGAAAAAAAAGTTTTTTTTTATTAAAAAAAAATTATTATTAGAGTAGGAAAAGTCCAGATGGTCCTCATTGGCTCCTCAAATTTTTTTTAAAAAATTATTATTCAAACCTTGACCTCTTTTGATCACTTAATTAATTCTACTCATATCCCTAATAAAATATGATAAAATCCAAATTTATGACTATGGTCTTTTTATTTTATTTACTTATAAATACACACTCACCAAAAAAAAAAAAAAAAGATACAACTAAAACCCAATGCATATCAACTTCTCCCTTTGAGCTCATTTATTATCACAATCCATTTAACCATTTTTTTTGTTCAAGAAAATTATTATCAATGGCAAATTTGATTTCAAAATCAAGAAAATTTAACCATTTTCTCCTAAACACAAGGGTTCGTTTCTTATCATCATTTACAACTTCTGCCGCCGCCGGTGCTGGTGGTTTTATTAAGCCGATGGGGAGTTTTTCCGGCGAGTCTGCCGCCATTTTTCGGCCGGAGCGTTACCAGTCCGGCAAAGCTGGAGAGCAGCTAGATACAATTGACTATGAAGAAGATGAAAATCAGGTAATGTTTTTTAATATTTCCTTCTGATAACTTTTTTCAGCCATAGAATCAGAAATTTATATTGAGGAAAAAGAACTACTATTAAAATGTCATATCTGGAATAATAATAATAATAATGAAAAAAAATCATAATAATAATTCAAGAAAGTTTGGTTTTAGACGATTTGAACAAAAGTGACTCACCATCACCATGACGTGTTTCATTTTGAGATGTTTGAAAAGAAGTTTGGCATTTATCCAAGAAAACAAAATAATTACATTTGCCAAGTGTAAGGTGACATTAATTTAAGGGGTCGTTTCGTTTGGTGTGTGGGATAAAAATAAATTTTTTGTATCTTGTTTGGTTGTCATGGGATAACTTATCACACCATTTATATCATAGTGATAGAATAAGTTATCATATATACATGGTGAGATAAGTTATCCCAGAATAACTAACCGCAGAATTACCTGGGATAACTTGTTCACTCGGAGATCGTTTGATTGGTGAAATAAGAATTATGATTTTGAGATATCAAATACATTAGAATCATTTTACCTTATCATTTAATTATAGATAGTGAGATAAATTATCTTATAAAAAAAACGAAATAAAATGATGTTTATAAGCTATTTTAGTTTTTAAAATATTCTGATATATCTTATTCCACCAATCAAAAGACACTCCATTATGGTTCAACTCTTTTTGCTATTGAATACCTTCATGACGTGTAACGTTTAAGAGGTAATTTTTTTATATATATATATATAAGAAGATACAACGTGAGTTATTTTATTTATTTATTTCGATTTAGAAATATATCATGTGTCGATAATAATAAAATAATATAAATTAGGTGGGATGGGCCATTATAGTGACATGACAGAGATAGTCCTTTTTTACATCAATTTTGACTTAAAAAACAATTGATTATTGCAAAAGATAAACACTTTTTGGAGTGAATTATAAATGGATAGCCACAAATTAAAAAAAAAAAACTTAAATCAAATCTCAGTTCTGACTTCTGAGGAAATATTGGGTAAAAAATACAGAGAGTTTGATTTAGGGTCATTTGGACACTGCGATATAAAATTATATTTGAAATTATGATATCAAGTTCAATTTTTTTTTGAATATGTAATTTTAAAATTTTAAAATGTATCATTTTAACAAATATAAGAATATCATAATTGTTATAGCAAGAGATCAAAATATCATAAAATGAGTAAACTATAGTTTATAGCGAGAGATCAAAATATCATAATCATTTTATAAGTGTTCGAAATTACAAATTTTAAAATATACATAATTTTATAAAGATTCATTAGTCAATAATAATAGTAATTAGTTATTCTTAATATAATCTTTTCACATGATATAAATAATTTCTTAATGTCGAGCGAGAGCTTTTCTTTTGCAAAATTTAGATTGATGAGACTTTTTCTTTTTTTACAAATACAAATTTATGAGTCAAGTTTTTCATTTATAATAAATTGAAATCATGATTTGAAATTTTTGGAGAATTGAAATTTTAGATTTATGCCTCCAAATTGCATATTCAGATACTAATTTAAAACTATAACTTTATATCGCCTTTATATCGCATGTTCAAACGCAAACTTAAAAATAATAATGTGTTAATAGACTTTAATTCCCAAAAAAGTAGTTACTCTTTTAGTTAGGTTAGACTTTTATGAAATCGATTTTAATTGTCTTTATGTATCGAATAAATTCAGTTGTCAGATTGTTAGGTAAGGTGTTATTAAATCATTTTTATTCGTTTTTAATTCCGTAAATATTTTATCTTTTTTTTCCTTTCTAAATTGGGTAAGGAAAAGGGAAAAGGGAAAAGGGAAAGAGGTTGCCAAATAGGGAATCAAATATTTACCGCCAATCAATTGAGTTATTAAGTTTTTTCTTTAGTTCGATTAATAATATTTTATGCTTTTCGTTTTGATTTATTTATTTAATTTTAACTTGGTATTGTGTTTACTAAAATATAGAAGAAATTTTGACTGTATAGTCTTAAACTAAAGATATAAAATATTTTCAATTTTTTTTCCTAATCTTAATATATCCTATGAAAAGTCTAAATTAAAAATTACCAAAAAAATGAGATATTTGTAAAAAATAGAACAAGAATATTGAAAAATGACTTGACTGATGATATTAATCAATGATGTTTGTATAGAATAAATGTATCGTATTTGAAACCTAAATTAATATTTAGGAGACTTATAAAGATAATGGATGAAATTTCTTTGCTCATAGCTAGTCTAGATATTTTGTAGAGATAGATTTTATGTGTAAATTCTTTAACTGTTTTTTATATAATGTATAATTTTTTTTAGAAAATAGTCGTAATAATGTTTATATAGGTTAGCTCTAGATATAACATAAATGAATATTTGATGAGTTTATATGCTATCTAACACCTTTTATGAGTGGATCCGGTTCAATAATACTTTCCAACGAAATTAAAATAAATTGAATCGATAAATGAGTTTTTGCCTACTTCTATTTAAAAGTCATTTAAACTTAGATTGATAGGTTAACAACATGAGCTAAAATGATTGGTCATATTTTAATTCCCCCAAGTTTTGTTCACTAAGCTTTAATTGTTTTCTTATAAAACTTACTTAATTATCAAAGAAAATCATTAAATTTTTTTCTTTATTACTGCTATAAATATAATTATAATAATTTTTATGAATCAATTAGAACTATATACTTAAGCTAAAATTAACTAAAATTTTGAATTGATTGAATTTAAACAAATTAATAAATAGATGAATTACATTTTATTAATTAATTTCGACACTATTAATAGAATTTGTTCGCCTGTGGGGGAGGGAGTTAAGGCTCATGGCAAAGTTAGAAATTTAACATAAAATATCTAAATTTTCTTCTAAATCAAATATACATTTATAATAGCGTTAATAAAGAACGTGCAACAGATCACCCTTTCTCGACTCCGTCATGTGTTGGGGTAATTCATGGGT
>JAJONR010011864.1:0-16915 GCA_029582245.1 Solanum etuberosum | reverse complement strand
GTCTTTTTTTTATTAAAAAAAAAAAGGTCCTGCCACACCCCCCCCCCCCCCAAAGCTTAGCTCCACCCACCCTCCAATTTTTTTGAAAAATAAATTAATGTTTTTGAAAAATAAAAGTTAATATTAAATTTTTTATTTTTTAGCACAATTAAGAATTTTGAGTGGAAGTGAAAACTAAGTGATCTATTATGGGTCAATATGGATACCCATATTTTACCCATTTTGACCATATTTGTAGAGACTCTTAAAATAGCTTGAAGCCCATATTTACCCAATTAAAATATGAGTGATCCAAGTCATTAAATATGGATAAAATGGACTTATTTCATTAATATGGGCTGAAATTGTCACCCCTAGATAGGAGACAGAAAAAAAACTCTCTGATCTAGTCATGTTCCTCCACAAATGACTATTTCATAACTATTAGTGTACTCGACCTGATCATGTGTTTAAGGATGAAAATCCATATTGAGATTAACGTGCATCCCTGAACCTTTATGAAATAATCTATAGAAGTTAGTTGTAAACTGCGCCCTTTATAAAATTAATGGATATTAGGACATTATGAAGTCTGACTATATCCCTGATATATAACCCCACATAATCATCACCCGTAAAAGTAGTCTTGACCCACATGAATCTGATTTAATAAGTCTATTCATAATCACTCATATGGAATCAAACTTACGGCGTGAACAAGGTAATCATCTAAAAAAGTTCATATTAATCACCTCTCACTTTCACATGGGAACTGTTATCTCCTGGTCTAACCCCTTGGGCTTAAGATGTTCGACCTTCACCTATTGGCAGTTGAGACACTAAGTCACAAACTCGGAGACATCTTTCTTCATCCCATGACTTCAATAATGTGCCTCCGATATAAGCTGATGTTGAAGTGTAGATCGGAAAAAAAATTGACCTATTAGGTTGGTTTTTAAAAAAATAATAATTTGAAATTTCTGACATTGGGAGGTCAGTTGTTTGTTACTCATGTGATTGTTTTTTAAAATTACAAAATAATAAAATGCATTATTCGGGGTTCGAGATGCTTATTAGTTAAAGACTTTTTTAAAAAATTATACTCTTTAAATTTTCTTTAAAAGTCTAGCCTTCTGAAGTAAATATTTTAAAATGATAACTTTTTGCAAAAATTAACGTTCAAAGGTCGATTTTTTCAAAAAGAAATAATTAAAAATAAACCTCGAGAGATTAATTTTGCAATCCCAAATTTTAGCGTTAAAAACCCCAACTTCAATCTCTTTTGAGGTTGATTTTAAGGAGTTTTTAATAGTGTGGCTCATGACCGCTTTTTTTATGAAAACACTTTTCTTCATAAACACATCCTAAAAGGAGAAAAAGAAAAAGAAAAAGTACTTGTAATTTGAGAGTACTTATTTCTTTATGTAATAAGAAAATGTATAATATGAATATCTATATTATCCCTTGGGTTACCCATTTTTTATTCATATCAAATATGAGCAGGTCGAATATTATATCCATTTTTACGCAATTCATTTCGACCCGTCTGTCTGTCACCCCTATTTTCATCCCTCTTTATACTCTCCTTGTGCCTCACTAAGTGCATGATGTTCTATTATTTTGATTTATATTGGTTTGAATACATACAATTCATGAACCTTTTTGCCAAACATCCAAGTTGGTATAATTTATTTAAAATACATTGTAATTTTAAGAAATATTGATTGGTTGAAAAACTAACATACATAGTTAGAGTTTATTTTCATCTACTGTTAACAAGAGCATACTATTTAAAGTTTTTATTTTCCGTTTTCCATATAGTTTAGCATTAGAGTATTGAGAGTCTAACTAGATAGTAGTGGTCATTACCTTTGCTCCCTTCCTATAGAGAAGGGCTATGAGTCATAATTTTGTTGGACAAATTGAAATCCACTTGGCATTACCCAAACTATCTTCCCCTTTTCTTTCTCCTCTCTTTCTTCCTCTGTCTATTCTGTTTTCTTCATCCATCTAATTTGATCTCTATGTTTTAATCATGTTGAAACTAAATTCTCCTTAAATCTGATGAAAATAATATTCCCTATTCTTTGTAAACAATCCATTCCTCAAATTTCACATTCAATTACTTTATCAATTTCTTAAAATGATTAGAGTGTCACATTTCCTCCAAATACTTGTACATTTTTCATGTAACAATCCTAGTCCCATTAATTGGTGATTGTTCATTCTTACATAGATCTTTTTTGTTTTTGGTGATCTTATAATGGTGTAAGATATTAGAAGAGATATGTTAAAACAAGATTAGGAATCACACATTGTTATAAAATATTTCCATATATGATTATATTATTAATTCTTATATCATAGTACTAGATAGAAATTATAGTAGTCTCAGAAAATGAAGCATGAAACACATCAAAATCAGATTATCTCAGCAAAACTTTTCAATTCTCAAAGGTATATCCATAGTCTTATTGTGTATTTTCTTTTCTTTGGTTCTGGTTTGGTTATAGGAATATCACTAACCTTCTATCTAAAAGATGTTCCAATCACATTAAAGAAAAAACTATTTACTATCCAACCATCTCCTCCATTAATAGTACCACCAAAATCTCGCCCTCCTCCATCCCCTCCATTGAATTTGCCTTTGCAACAAGAACAAGGCGTGACGATGAATAATAATATTAAGAGGAAAATCCCGGGTGTTGGTAGAATAGGATTAACAGATTATATTAAGCCTCCTGAAGCGATGCATGATATGATGGATGACGAGTTAATATGGAGAGCTTCAATGGTTCCTAAGGCTAGGATATTCCCATTTAATCGTACCCCAAAGGTTGCGTTTATGTTTCTAGCAAGAGGTAGTTTACCATTAGCACCACTTTGGGAACGATTCTTTAAAGGACATGAAGGCCGTTACTCCATTTATATTCATTCTCAACCATCTTTCAAAGGGGATGCACCTGAAGAGGGACCAATTTTTCATGCTCGAAGAGTCCCAAGTAAGGTATGTTACTAGTAGTAATTGCAATTATTCATATTTTTTCTGTCACCTCAATTATATATTACATCGTCAATAAAGAGTCATTTGTTGAAAAATTAGGACAAATTATTGTATAAAAATGGAACTCGTCTATTCATTTTTACTTGTTCAATATTGTAAATATTTATTTTCACTTTTAACGTAATTATTTTTTTATTCCCCGAATTATTTTTCAAGACATAATACTAAACATCAATTAATGATAAAATAGCCATGTCAATTATTGTTTTCTGAATGAGTTTGTGAAGTCCAAATGTAACAAGTAAAAGTGAATCGTGACAGTATGTGTGGAAGACTATTGAGCTATAAGATCTCACTTTAGTCCTTTAGTGAACCAATATACTTTGTCTTTGGGCTTGAGTTGGCCAAGTCTCACTTGGAAGGCCAGTTCATAATGGGCAAGTCTCACTTGGAAGGCCAGTTCCCTTCACCAATTGACCATTATGGGTTGGAATTGTTAATGCTTGAAACACACACACATATGTGCTAACTTGTATATATGTATTATTCATTTTTGACTTTTATCATGCGACTATTATTTGAAATATGTAACATTTATGATCAATGGATGGAATATTTAATTTGATAATATCTTCTTTATTGAAAAAATATGTAGAGAGTAGATTGGGGAGAATTCAGCATGGTTGACGCAGAACGAAGGTTACTAGCCAACGCGTTACTCGACATGTCAAATGAACGTTTTGTGCTTCTTTCAGAGGCTTGCATTCCCTTATATAATTTCACAACTATCTACACCTACATCATGAACTCCACAAAAACCTTTGTGGAATCCTATGATGAATGGGGCCCCGTTGGACGGGGCCGCTACAATAGTCAAATGACACCATGGGTGACAATTGAGCAATGGAGAAAAGGGTCTCAATGGTTTGAGCTCGATAGAGAGATCGCGCTCGATATGATCACCGATCAAAAATACTTCAATTTATTCAAAGATTTTTGTAGGCCAGCATGTTACTCTGATGAACATTATCTACCAACTTTTGTCACCATGAGATATTGGTGGAAAAATGGTAATAGAACGTTGACTTGGGTTGACTGGACAAAAGGTGGACCCCACCCTACAAAATTTGCTAGAACTGAGGTAACAAAGGAGTTGTTACACCAAATGAGAACTGGAATTCAATGTATGTATAATGGAGAGCCTACAAGTATGTGTTACCTTTTTGCAAGAAAGTTCTTACCTAGTGCATTGGATAGGCTTTTAAAGTTTGCTCCTAAAGTCATGATGTTCGGTTGATCAATATTTTATTGTATCGTATCGCTTTCATAGGGAGGGACTTGTGCCTATAACGAACGGTCAAGTGATTGCAATGGGAATATTGACCTTTCGTTTCTTAGATAGGTAATTTAGACGACGCACTGTTTTTCCTAACATTGTTTTTATAAAATTTTGTTGGAGCTAGTTTGGATTAAAAAGAAATAAACCAAAAGAAAATCCAATATGTCATGTAATTCTTTAATTTTTTTTAAAATTTTAGTTCGTTATTTTTTCTTAGTTGTAGCCTAGTAGGTCCTTGTTTGGTTGGATAGGTCCTACCTTATTTTCAATGGGACAATATTTAACAAAAGTCACTTATGTTCTTTTTTTGTTAGTACATTGATTTGTCTGTTGTGGGTGGAGATAGATTAAACTATATACTGAGAGTTGTTAGATTAATTGAATTTTGCTTGGAGTTGTGTATTAATTATTATTTTAATATCATGGTGAGTGAAAATGTTTTGCTTCTCTTTATTTTGATCAAAAGTTTTTTTTTTTTTTTTTTACATACTTTGCTTTCGGATCTTATATGAACTTTTTTAATTATTTGGCCATTCGGCTTGTCACGATCCAAATTACAGGACCGTGCAGGCACCTAGGGTTCTAGATTAATTGATAGTGGGGTTCGTTATGGAAAGCATTTCCATGGCCCCTTACTTACCATTTACTCATCAATTAATTTTGTTAGGGGTTCACAAACAGTAGCGGATCTAGGATCGTCATTAAGGGTGTCGATGGTTGTAGTAAAAAATTATAATTATGAGGTGTCGATGGTTGTGGTAAACATATATATTTATGTAGCTACTTAGACTAGAACACACGCCCTCAAAAACTTTTCACAACACATTAACCACTAAACTAAGCATTTAACTTGTGTCAAGAGGTGTTAATACTTATATATATATTTATTGAATCAAAATTTGACCACTATCTACGGAAAAGCTACTAGGTTCGTCCGAACCCATGAACCCCCACTTAGCTCCGCCTTTATTACCACTCCTTCTCAATTGTTACGATCCTAACCCGTCGTGAGTGACACCCACACTAATCCTACGATGGAAGTACCAATACCAACCCCAAGCTTAACCATCAGACCCTTTAAAAAGCAAAGTCATGTTATTAAATACTAAGAAAACTATTTTAAACAATTACAGACCAAATTCTCATAAACTCGACCAGTCAACAAAACAATTACGGAATGAACTCTCTAGAACCTGAAATTCATAATAGCAAAATATCTAATAAGTCTAGAATATGGAATGCAACCCAATCAGAAAACATAAACCTAAAATCTAATATATCTGTGTCGAAAAAGATGGACAGCGAGATAGGAAAAAATTCATGGCAGTCCGAAAGAGGTAGTTCACCTTTGAATTCAGATATTGCGCATCTCACTGCTGAGGTCTCAAAATATCCGCCTGAATATGTCTTGTACTCAACAAATTTAGAGAAAGTGCAGTATCAATACACAACCAAACTAACTGGTAGGATTATCGGCTAGTTCCACTATATATAAAATATGAAGAGGCAACCACAACTTGGTAAGAAGATAATACACAATTACAAACATAAGTACAACATAGCCTAGACTCCCAGTCCTTACCCTAAATTGAAATGCATAACCAACATGAATCATCACAACACAACAAGTCAGTTTGGTTCTCTCATGCAACCCATACATAAAAATTGTTAGTGTACATGTGTGGTACCCATTTTCATAGTTGGTATACTAGTGTGGTACTCGTTCCCATTGTACTAGTGTGGCACCCAGGGACGGACCTGGAGATTGCCGAGGGGGTTCACTAAAAATTATGTTGTATATTTAAGGTATTTTTAAGAATTTTTATGTCTATATATTGATTTTGAACCTCCTGAATGTAAGATTATAGGTTGGCTTAGTGGTTAAGGGGTTCAAAACTCACCTTGAGGTTCCAAGATCAAATCTTAGGCACTGCTCATTTTTTTCCAAATTTCCTTAATGAAAATTCTGAATCCGCCACTGGTGGTACCTATTTCAGATGTTAGCGTATCGGCATGGTATCCGTTAATATACCAGCATGGAAAATACACAACCAGCACCTACCTCGAATAAAGCCTTGGAAAACCCCTAAAGAACTTAAGTTTTCCCCTCGTTGAGAATTCCACCATTAATTCTAGTTCAAGCCCTTCACCGTGAGTAATACCCTAGATTTCAAGGCTTAAGAATCAAAATATAAGTTAGGGAAGTAATTGACTTGCCTTTACAAAAGAACTTGGTGGAAAACGGAAGGAAGCTTCCCTAAATCGTCCTTCCTTTTTCTAAGAACAAAGTTATAGAAAATAAGAGGTTTTGAGACTTTTTCTGCAAAAAAAAAAAACCTGACTAAACCCGCAATAGTGGCCCAACTCGCTATAGCGTTGTCGCGATAGCAGCCCACCTACTACAGAGGAGAAAGAGACTCGTAAGTCCTCTCCAAAGTCTCTATTTAGCAACACACCTTCGAACCTTAATGTTCTATGTTAACCCTTTCACGCCAAGTTCAATTTTAGTTGCTCACACAAATTTGATTCTGAAAGGCCTTATAGATTTTTTAATGTCTTAGCTACTAAGAATCACAGTCCAAGCTTATAAATACCACACAATCATTCCCCAATCGTCCTAGACCTTATCTTGCTCAGATTCTGTCTGAGACTAGCCTAGCCTAGACTTTTCAAGTCACTATCCAAAAAGTTTGTTGATCCAATTCTTTCACCATTGGTCTTCCCATAACAATTGGAAAGGATCGTTACAATAGATACCAATTTATTCATCGCTCGTCTCAAATAATCAAATAAGAAAAATCAGGTTAAGTCAGAAAAAGTGCAGTACATGGATCCTCAAAAAAAGTGAGACTACTTGTCTAACATGTCCTCTCGATTTCCCAGGTAGCCTTTTCAACCGAACGATGCTTCCAATGAACATTTACTGATTTGATCTCTTTTTTTCTCAACCTTCGGACATCCCAATCAAGAATCGCAACCATTCCTCCTCATACTGTAAATTATTGTCTAATACTATTAAGTCTCACTTGATAATATAATCTCCATCCCTATGGTACGTCTTTAGTATAGACACATGAAAAATTGGATGAACTCCAAACAAGTTGAGTGACAGTGCTAACCTGTAAGCCATTGGCTCCATACTATTGAGAAACCCAAACAGATCAATGTAACGAGGGATAAGCTTACCCTTCTTGCCAAATATAATCACCCATTTCATTGGTGACACCTCAACAAAACTTGTCCACCAACCTAAAAGTTTATATCTCTTACTTTACGTTATGCTTACTCTTTCTATCTACTCTGAGTTGCCAACAACTTGGTTTGGATATTTCTTACCTTCTCTTGAGCCTTCCTTACTAGATAAACACCAAAAGGCTTCACATCCCCAACCTCAAAACCACTCTATAGGCGATCTACATCTCCTCCCATAGAGTGCCTCGAATGGTGCCATATCGATAATGGAGTGATAGTTATTATTACAAGAGAGCTCACACAATGCTGGAGTGCCATACTATAGACTTATTCTTGAATTTTATTTCGGAAATGCTTTTAGTTTATAGCTATTACTTCAGATATGTCATGCCAAGGGTTAGCTTGGGATCACTTGTGGCTAACAAGTGTCGTGTCTCGCTGGGGTATAGACTCGGATTGTGACAATAAATTACAATAATTAACAAAATAAAATATTTAAAAATATATTAAAAATTTGATCAACTCTCAAAATTTCACCTGTGCCACATAAATTGGCACAAATAGAGTAACATGTATTATTTAAAAATTACATTGAGAGTACTATAAATCACAATAATTAACAACTTAAAAATATTTTTTAATTTTGGTTAACTCTCGAAATTTCACATGTGTCACATGAATTGCGACAAAAAGAGTAACATACATCATTTGAAAATTACATTAATTAAGATCATTATAAATCGCAATAATTAAAACTTAAAATATTTATAAAGCATATTAAAAATTTTGGTTGACTCTCAAAGTTTCACATGTACCACATAAATTGGGACAAAGTGAGTAACATATATTATTTAAAAAATACGTTAAAAGTACTGTAATTCACAATAATTAACAACTTACAATATTTTAAAAATATATAAAATTTTGGTTAACTTTTTTAATTCTATATGTGCCACGTAAATTGAAATAAATGGAGTAATATATAGGGAAAATTACAGAGTTGACAACCCACAACATTTGTTTACCATTTTTCTGGCCCAACTTTACAAAATTACCCAAAATGGCCCGGACAAAATGGTCATTTTTGATGTAATTAATCCTTCATTTCTAAAATTGAAAAGGCTGATATGGGCTCAGGTTTGTACTTAGAATACCCTAAAAAAAGTTTTGTTGTTTACATTTTTTTGTTGTTGTTATATATATATATTGTTTTATTTTTTTATTTAACATGAAAATGCATGATAGTCAAATAAATATCGATATGCATGGCCTTTTTTTTTAATCTTTTATTTCTCTTTTTTTATGCTATTAAAAAAATTGTTGTTCTTTTTAAATCTTTTTTCCTTTTCTAATTGTTTCACTTCTCTTTTATGGAAAAATAAATATTTATGTCGTTTTATTATTTTTTATTTATTCTTCCATTTATTAAGGTGGGTATCGATACATTATATAATTGTTTATGTAATGTTGATACACAATTATACATCATTTATACCATATACATTACATACATATTTATACAATATCGATACATTACATACCTATTTATACAATATCGATACATAACATATACACTGCATAACTATTTATACATCATATATACGTGTTTATACACTATTTATACAATATTAATACACGTTTATATACTATTTATACAATATCGATACATTACATAAACACTATATAACTACTTATAAAATATTGATAAATTACATATACACTACATAATTATTTGTACATCATATATATTTATTTTTACACCATTTATATAATATTGATACACGAAAAAAATTGAAAAGGAAAAAATAAAAAAAAATAAAAACGCAGCAAAAAAATAAGTATTTTTAAAAAAAAAATAACTAATGCTGAAAAAAATGAGGAAGCAAAAATCGACTAATGACCTTGGGCGGAGCTCTTTGTGCCTATGACCCTTTTGGGCTATTTTTTATGAGAAAATGAGCTACTTTTTTTTTGTAAACTTTTTATTTTTGAGGAATTAACATATATACAACTCTTAGATTAAATTGTCAATTTTTAGCCAAATAAATAATTAGCAAATAAAAGACTAAAATGAATTGGCATTTAATAGTCATACATGTATTTTGCACAAAAATAGGGAAGAAAATTTCTATTCACACCCATCTCTATCTTAAAATTATTTTTCCTTAAAATATAAAAAATATTGCCGCTATCTCTCTTCTAACTTCCAACCATTTCTCCTTTAAACTAATAAAAGAATTATTTAAAAGGAAAAATTACACAAAATGGCAAACATAAAGAGTATATTATGTAATATAGCTATACTTTCGATTATTTTTAATCCATGACTATATTTTCGCAAAATTTTGCTATTCGATTTCCTAATTGTATAAATTTAGTATTTGTATAGTTCAGTGCTTGATTGTATAAATTCAGAATTTGTATAATTTGGTTCATGGTTGTATAATTCAGAATTTGTATATGCTTACCCTAGCTATTTGCATACGATTTATGAAAAAATCATAATAAATTACAATATTTGTATATTGACAAGCGAAATATACAAACAGAGTTCTGAAAAATTCATAAATGTATAAACAAAAGTATAGCTATGGAGTGCAATTATCGAAACTATAACTATAGAGCATTATTATATTTATTATCTTTGCCCTTTCTGAAATTTTCTTATTTAAAATTATCTCTCCTTAAAATTAGCAAAAAGTATTTATTTATGACTATTCTTCTTTCAAAGCATATATTGTCCGTGTATTCAGTTAAATATATTTGACCAAATATACGTTTGCACTATAATGTATACACAATTTATTTTCATAATTGTTTGTGTATCCACTTGCATAATATAAACTTAGTATTAGGCATCCAAGATATGTTTATATACATATTTAGTATGTGGTGAATGCTGAAATCTAGTGCAAAAATATATGTATTCAATTGAATACATGTGATTCAATATACATTCAATCAAGTATGCGTTCGAGCTATAATGTATACATTACTTATATTTTGGTTATATACATTATTAGTATAATAAGTATAATTTTCACTTATCATGTGTACAGATGCATTACCTTTCAATAAAATATTTTGATAAAGAAAAATTAGGTTTGTATACATTTAGTTTGATGATGTATACATTAGACTGTTATAGAATTTTACCTCAATGTATATGAATTCATGTTTCACATTAAATAAGAATTAAATACTTCTTCGATTCGAATACCGATGTGAGTTTGCATGTGTTGAAATCGATGTTGTAGGTAGAAAATCTTTAATATCGAAATTATTATCCATTAATAGCTACAATTGACGATTTTCAAACTCATCGTCATTTTTCAGTTCACTCATTCCTCCCAGGGTTTCGCACTATCATTGCAATCTTCGTCACTTTTTACATATTTTCTCTTTTAAGAATGAACAACTCTTATCAATTGAAATATATAAAAAAAAACACAAAAAAGGTAAAAAAAAAAATAAAAAAAATCTTGCATCCAACTACAAGATAAAGAATGTAAAATTCCTCAAAAAAAAATAAAAAATGAAAAAAACGCAAACAATCTATATAAATCAAAATTTGTGTGATTTGAGTTACTAACTGTGAAAAGTTACTGTTGTCATTGATCTATAATTGAGATGTTTTAGAGAAGACGATAGAAATCCTAAAACTTGAAAGAGGTAGGGAAGAAAAATGAAAGAAATAGAATAAGAGGGGAGTTAAAAATACCAGACTCTTTTTTATATAAAATAGTGTTTCCCTATTTTGGTGCAACTATTTTAGGTTTGATGAGCAAAAACAGTTGACGAATAATAATGAGATAAAACAAACAAAAAAACAATAATGAACGTTTAGGAAATAGAAAGAGAAAATTAGAAAGAAAAATAAAAATATGACTATCTAATGCCAAATAAATATTTAAAAAAGTCTTTTTTGCCAAAAAAAATTTAATTAAAAATGAACTATTTATTGCCAATTAAATCTACGGAAAAGGATCAAAAATATCTCTGTACTATTCGAAAAGGTTTAAAAATACCCCTCAGTCAATCTTTTTTGTCCAATATTACCCTTTAAACTAACAGCTTTATATTTTTTAATTATTATATTTAATAATTATCATGTGTCGTCTTTCTATTGGATAAAGTTAAATTCCAACCCACCAAACTTTCTCCCATCCACCTGACCCATATTGACATTCTTTGACCCAAACTCAATTAAAAGATCCATCAAAAATAAAAAAGATTGAATCTCTTCTCTATGTGGCACCTTTTCCTTTATCTCTTAATTCTTCTTCGTAAGCTTCTCTTTTCTTGATTCTATGGTTTATCGATTGGGTTTGTCACTGTGGTTGTTTAAAGATTTAATCTTTTTTTGTTTCATGAACATACATTTTGTTGTTGGTGTTTGTTAATCTGATGAAATTCATGTTAATTGTTTGTTATCGATGAATTTATTTACATGGGTCATCGTTAATTTCTGCTCTGAATAAGCTTAAATCTGAGCATCTTCTTTGTCGCTGAAAGCCGAAATCTTGACTGAATCCTTCATCCTGAGCTTCTGTTTAACTGATTCTATAGTTTATCGATTTAGATTGTTAATGTGGTTGTTCAAAGATTTAATCTTTTTTTTGTTTCATGAACATACATTTCGTTGTTGGTGTTTGTTAATCTGATGAAATTCATGTTAATTGGTTTAGAAGGAGAAGAGATGATATCTTTTTTAATTGGGTTTGGGTGGGTAGGAAAAAATTTGGTGGATTGGAATTTAACTTTATCCAATAGAAAGACGTCATTTAATAATAATTAAAAAATATAAGATTGTTAGTTTAAAGGGTAATATTGAACCAAAAAAATTGACTGAGGGATATTTTTAAATCTTTTCAAATAGTATAGGGATATTTCTGGCCCTTTTCCGTTAAATCTATCGATTGTCAACTTGTCATGTTTCTGTATATAAATGAAATTCACCCTAATATATATTGGAGCATGAGCTCTTATATATAGTAATATATTACATGAAAATAATTCAACAAGGGTAGATTTTACTTTAACCCACTAGGTCTCAATCTCATTAATCAAAATTCTACTGGGTAGATCCATTGAAAGAGCAAAACACTCTTTACTAAAAGATTTTTTATTTTCAAAACTCAAATTCTAAATATTTGATTATGGACACAAAGGTTTCAACTAATCCACCACACAACTCGATGGTAATTCAATAAGAGAAGGAAATTTTAATAATTTAGTTGATCTTGTTAGTAAAATTGATTCTCACCTTATATTTTTTTTTTTTTGGTATGTGAAACTCACACCTGAGTCCAACTATTTCGAATTCACGCTGCATAAAGCCCCATTCAAAGAAAAACACTCTCGATCAAAGATTTTTCCATACCAGATTGCTCCGACAAGCACATAATGGTTTCAGATTGTACGAATGCGGCAGTAAAGCAAAGAAAAGAAATGATGAATTCACATTAGAGATCATGAAGAAGAGATTCTTCCAAGAAACTCAGAAATCAAAAGCTAAATACATAACCTTACACGGTCCCTCATGACTTATTTTCATCCCAAGTCTTTGTCAAATTTAACACTAAGTTGTTTGATAGTCGGATAAGAAACAAATTATATAACTTGTATGATTGTTTGGTAAAGGTAGATAAGAAATAAGTTAACTTATTTATGTATAAAATTAATACGATGTTTAGTTGACCATTTAGAAACTCACATAACTAACATTATACATGTATAAGTTATAAGAGAATCCATAATATTATTTTATACGGGATAAAGGTGAAATAACTAATATATGAAAACCTAATCGTTACATAGCTAATACCTATAAAATAATACATCAATTTATCGATAACTAATCTCTACATTATTGATGGATGCATAACTTTAATCAGCTACTAAACAACTCCGGAGAGAGGGGACGGGGACGTACCTTTGTCCTCCTTCAAATCTCTATGCACTAATTAAAATGATCAACTTTGTCCAATAAAAAATTAACACTCTGGACTCTAGCTGGTTGGGGTGTGGGCCTTCAAGTCATATGGATATTTAATTTTACTTTGTGTGTTAGTTACAATATATGTGGCTGTGTGTGTTCTTTTCTTCCTGGTGGGTAAGGGGGTTGATTAGCAAATTCAAAAGCTATTTAAAGTACTATATTATCTTAATTCGTTAATAATAATTGTAGTAGGTCCATTATGAGGATTGAGGTTTATTTTGCTCCAATTAGGGAAACTAGTGCAATATTTTTGTTAGTTATGGTGTAAAAAGAAGAGTGAGTATCTATAATCTTTTAAAATTGCTTTTAAAATTTATTGTTCAAACACAGACTACTTCTCACCTATGTTTTTGAGGGGTTACTTACCAATAAGTACACACAATAAAACTTATGACCATATGTATATGTGATATATCAATATGTATACCTAATCTATTGATATTGTATAAATAGTATATAATCATGTATAAATAATACATAACTATGTATCAGAGACGTAATATATATACACTGTTGATAAAATGAAATATACATTGAAGACCGATATTTTTTTCTTCAATTCCAATTAATTTAAATCTCTTCTAAACAGTATCAAAATGTGGATATACAAGCTTCTTTCAATGTTTCGAATCTTTTGATATATTATTAACTCAAAATGATTTATATTTGTGGTATGTCGATTATTAAAGTCAAACTTTGAATAAGAAGAAGAAGAAGAGGAAGGAAGGAAGAAGGAAAGCAACATTGAAAATAAGGAAGAAGAGGAAGGAAGGAAGGAAGAAGCTACGAGTTAGGAATCATTAATGGCTTGAAGAAAGAGATGAAGTAGAAATGAAAAGCAGTAGCGAAAAAGCACTGCATTTTATGTAATTAATAAACATTTTTGTCTAATTTTCCCTTTTATAAAACAGCTTTTTAAAATAAGTTAATTTTAAAATATAATTAAAGAGACTATAAAATTAATAGTTAGTAACAAATTAATTCTTTGGGATCCAAATCTTTATAATTATTTATAAGAGAAAAATACTACGTAAGAAATAATGATAAGGAGTTAAAGGGCTAGTTCACATGGTGGTGGGGTGTGCAATATTCGGGTTAAATTAAATCGAACTGAATGTTAATTTGAATTGGTTTATGTTTGATTTTGAATTAAGAATTTACTTTATATATATATATATACACATTACCTTAAAAGCATGAACTCCTAACTTGAATGTTAAATTACTATAATATTCCTAACTTAGGTTGTGACTTTTTTGATGAGTTGTGACTTTTTTCAAAGGGTTGTGAGATTTCGATGAGTTGCGACTTTTTCAAAGAGTTGTGACTTTTCCAAAGGGTTGTGACTTATCAGAAAGGTCACGACTTTTAAGATAAGACATAAAAAACACTTGTTCATACTACCATTTGTTGATTATAAATAGAGGGGTTTCCTCTCATTTTTCAACCACAATTTTTTTTAATCTTCTACTCTTCTTCTTCTTGCATTTTAAAAAATTTCGTGTGATTTATTGTCGTTGAGTGAGTTCGAAGTTTAGCGGAATATGAGGTACCACTATTCTAAAGTAAATTGTTCTATCCTAAGAGGGTATATTCCTTAACCTCGAGTACTTGAGGAAAATAATTATGATGATATAATAATCATATTTTTGCTTAGAATATACATAAGTATGTAATGTTCCAATATATGAAGTTAACATGATGTAGTCTAAATTCATTTGTTTTTTTTTAACAATTTCTCTTGTGATGTAGATATATGCTTCTGAATATCTTATTAAAAAATTATTAAACTTCTCAAGAGTTAGAGAATTTTCACGATTTTTTTTTGATGCTCGAGACAAAAGAATGACTTTATTTATCAATGCTACTTATGTGATTTAGATTGTCAAGAAGTTTGCTTCAAAATAGTTATTACTATAAAACATTGCCCTTTTGTTTTACTGATTTACTATTTCTTAATATTTAAGTATTTTTCGACGAAGAAAAGTTTATATGACTTGTAATAATGCCAGTTGAAGTTTGTATTAGTTTAATTTTTATTGTAGTCTAAATTCATTTGTTTTTGTTAACAATTTCTCTTGTGATGTAGATATTTGCTTCTGAATATCTTTTTCCAAAATTATTAAGCTTCTCGAGAGTTAGAGAATTGTCACGATTTGTTTTTTTGATGCCCAAGACAAAATAATGACCTTATTTATCAATACTACTTATGTGATTTAGATTGTTAAGAAATTTACTTCAAAATAGTTATTACTATATAAACATTGCCCTTTTTTTTACTGATTTACTATTTCTTAATATTTCAGTATTTTCGACGAAGAAAAATTCATATGACTTGTAATAACGCCAGTTGAAGTTTGTATTAGTTTAATTTTTATTGTAGTCTAAATTCATTTCTTTTTATTAACAATTTCTCTTGTGATGTAGATATATGTTTCTGAATATCTTTTTTCCAAAATTATTAAACTTCTCAAGAGTTAGAGAATTGTCATGATTTGTTTTTTTTATGCTTAATACAAAAGAATTACTTTATTTATCAATGTTACTTATGTGATTTAGATCGTCAGAAAGTTTGCTTCAAAATAGTTATTACTATGTAAACATTGCCCTTTTGTTTTACTAATTTAATATTTCTTAATATTTCAGTATTTTCGACGAAGAAAAGTTCATATGACTTCTAATAACGCCAGTTGAAGTCTGTATTCGTTTAATTTTTATTATTTATTTAATAGTTAATTTTTATGATATATATATTTTCATTAATTCATATATATATATATATATTTGGGTAGGTATTTATATATGTCACAAATGTATTATCAAGTTAACAAGATCTTCTAACGTCAAAATATATTATTTTAAAATTTTCTGAGTTCCTTTTTTAAAAAAAAAAAACTCACAACAAATGTGAAAATATGTGAATATTTATGAATCATTAAAAATTTATCATTAACAAAATAAATTTTATATTCAGTAATATGGAGTAAACATTTTCATTTTGTCCCTACACTAAATTAAAATCTAATAACTATAAAAAAGATAGTAGCATTAATTAAATGTCTTATTTATTTATGTAAGCATAAGTTATTACTAATTTGTCACGCCCCAAACTCAAGGGGCGCAACTGACTCTTAATGCCAAAACTCAAGCCCGAGCTGACCCTGCTGAACCATTTGCTACTAGCGCATGGCAGCCACACGCAATCAAGAAAACAAACAAGTATATCTCAGCTTAAAATTAAGCCTTCGGCCGGCAAGGCCCCTGTCAACAAATCTATAAAAGAAACAGCTACTCCCAAGAGTTCATATAAAGAAATAGCCAACTAGCACAAAAGTCCTGATTGGGCCGTCGAGGCCACCATGATCTCTATACAAAAACTGAAAGTAGGTATATATCAAGA
>JAJONR010011863.1:0-15937 GCA_029582245.1 Solanum etuberosum | reverse complement strand
GCCATCAACTTTAACAGCCTAAATGATAACCTCAATTAACAAATTCAAATCTTTTTATGAATGTAATAGAAATAGAATTGAAACGAATTTTTTTTTTTTGAAAAAACACAATCCTTTTGAAGAATAAAATATTTTTAATTATTTTATTAAGAATTCACCTGATTATTATAGTTTTGTTGATTATAAACACAAGAAATAGAGACACTTGAATTCTTGAGCGTATTAACGGCACTGCAGTTGAAAGCGGCAAAAAAGATTTTAGGGTTGAAAATGACAATAGATTTTATACTCTTTTCAGATTTTGTTGATCATTTAATATTCGGAAAAGGGCCTAAAATACCTCTTAACTATGCGAATTGGTACAAAATTACCCTTCTTCTACCTTTTGGGCCTAAAATACCCTTGACGTCAACCTTTTAGCTCTATTTTGCCATCAACTTTAACAGCCTAAATGATAACCTCAATTAACAAATTCAAATCTTTTTATGAATGTAATAGAAATAGAATTGAAACGAATTTTTTTTTTTTGAAAAAACACAATCCTTTTGAAGAATAAAATATTTTTAATTATTTTATTAAGAATTCACCTGATTATTATAGTTTTGTTGATTATAAACACAAGAAATAGAGACACTTGAATTCTTGAGCGTATTAACGGCACTGCAGTTGAAAGCGGCAAAAAAGATTTTAGGGTTGAAAATGACAATAGATTTTATACTCTTTTCAGATTTTGTTGACCATTTAATATTCGGAAAAGGGCCTAAAATACCCCTTAACTATGCGAATTGGTACAAAATTACCCTTCTTCTACCTTTCGGGCCTAAAATACCCTTGACGTCAATCTTTTGGCTCTATTTTGCCCTCAACTTTATCAGCCTAAATGATAACCTCAATTAATAAATACATTAATGACGTGTCACTATTTTATTGGCTACCCTAACAATTAATTAAACTAATTAAAAAAATCATATACCCATCCAAAAGCCCCACCCATAAACTTACCCAAATATTCTAACCCAACCTTCATCCCAAACCTTTTAACCTAAAAAACAGTAAGCTCCAAATCCAAATCTCTTCTCTTCTTCCTCTATCAAAGCTCACAAGAACTCAAATATACTGCAAATTATTAAAGCTGCAAAAAATTATCTCGCCATTTGGGCAGTATATTTGCAGGTAGAGGCGCATTTCGGCATTCAAAAAAGGAATAGAAAAAGACACTTCCTCATCAGCTTTAATGTGAGCTTTGATAGAGAAAAAAGAGAAAAATTTGGATTTGGAGCTGATTGTTTTTTTTTTTAAGGTTAAAAGGTTTGGGGATGAAGGTTGGGTTAGAATATTTGGGTAAGTTTATGGGTGGATATATGGTTTTTTAAATTAGCTTAATTAATTGTTAGGGTAACCAATAAAATAGTAACACGTCATTAATGAATTTGCTAATTGAGGTTATCATTTAGGGCTGTTAAAGTTTAGGGCAAAGTAGAGCCAAAAGGTTGACGTCAAGGGCATTTTAGGCCCGAAAGATAGAAGAAGAGTAATTTTGTACCAATTCGCATAGTTAAGGGGTATTTTAGGCCCTTTTCCATTTAATATTTTATATTTAGTGACGTATTTATCTGTATTTGTGTGACGTAAGCACCTATAAATGAGAAAACACTAAATATAAGAATCTTTTCATTTTCAAAATTTGAGTTCAAAAAGTATAATTAATAATAGAGATTTCATCAATGTCCCTATATTTTTTAGTGAATTTTCATTGATCATTCATCACTGTCATTTGTCATGCATTTTTTTATGTTATGTTTATAAAAATATTTTAAATTATTAACTATTTTAGGGAAAAATGATGAATATATCTTGAACTATCAAAAATGGTATATGAATACCTGCTCTTATACTGTTTGGACACTAGAGTCCCTGCCGTTCAAAAGTAGAGCATTTGTGTCCTTTACTCTAATGAAGGGACACGTGTCTCGATCTTAAAGGTCTATCCAAAATTTATTTGATTTTTACCAATAATTAAAAAAAACCACCCAATTAATTAAAAATTCACCCAAATAACTTAAACTCAACCCCAAATTATTACACAAATCCCCCTACAGTAAATCAGTAACACAATCAAGAAGCCAAATCAACTTTTTTTTTTTTCAAACCAAAGGAATCAATGTAAAAACTCACCTAAGATAAAAAATGGTCAACATCCATTATTGTATTCACAATCTTTGCGTAATATTCCTTCTTACACTAATTTCCACCGACCCCACTTCCTCATTTAAGCCTAAATCAGCAAACCCACATTCAAATTTGAATCTTTTTTATGAAATCTTGTCTGAGTTGCCTTGATTAGCTTACTCGATTTCAAGTACTACAATCGACGGTGTAAAGATGAAATGATTCTTCTCTATAGTTCATTTGTTTTTATACCATGAAATGAATTTTACTTCTTTCATTAATCATTCCTTCATTTTTGTGCATCTTGTTTGTCCTTAACATTTCTTGATGTAACTGAAAGTGACCGTTTTGATCCATATCAGGTAATTTTCTCTCTCAATGGGTTTGTTCGCATTGTTCTTATGTCTCCTTTGTCATGAATTCTTTATATAGTTCATATTTATTGAGTCTCAACTTAGAAGAGGTGTAGGGTTCTATTTTACTTAACTATAATTTTTTAAACTTGATTACCCAAAATAAAAGAAAGTTGACATTGATGGCGTGATTGAAGGTTCTTCCTTTTGAATGTTGATTTTCAATAATGGAAAGCTTACGGAGTATTTAGGCCAACAAACAACAAAATGTGGCTTTTAAAACTTCAAATGCCACAGCATTCAAGGGTGTGGCCTAGTGGTCAATAATGTGATTGAGAACCCTGAGGTCTCAGATTTCTAACTTAGCAGAGAGAGAAAACTCTAGGTGATTTTTTCCATATGTCCTAGCCTTGATGGACAGAGTTATCTGGTAACTATTGTTGGTGGGAGGTGGCAAAACTTAATGCCCTTTCACCACTTCTAAGTCCTATTCTTTCAAAAAATAGTCGATGTCATTCTATGACAGGAAGATATGGGGGACACATTTGAGAAATTGGTGACGTGAAAGGCTTGGTATTCATACAGTGTAACAAAGAGGTGAAGACAAAGAGTAAAGGACTAGTATGCACACTAAGGCAAAAAGAGGTCCTGGATTAGCCAAATGGTTGCTCTGAATCATGTTTGAACACCTTTTCTGTCAATGTATAGCATTAGCAAGGACACATTAAGATAAGACAACTAGCTGAACTAAAAAAATTTGAACACGCATACATCAAATGCTTTAAGGAGATTATCGATAAAAAAGTTTCTCCAACCACCGGTTAGTGCACCACCATGATCTGTGAGAGTGTATGTTGCCAACCACATGATCTCATTATACCGAAGAATCACATATTGGCTCCTGCGGGGGAGAAGGAGCCTTGCCCACTCTGAACAGTGGCGGATCCAAAAAATTTATATCATGGGTGCTCAATTATTTTTAGTTTAAAAATTGATATAAAGAATGAGTGCTTAATTAATATATTTGAATAAACGATTAGATATTATAAACAAATAATAGTGTTTATTATAAAAAGCAATGGGTGCTTAAGCACACATAACCCATAACATACGTCCGCCACTGACTCTGAAGGAACTGTAAGTCAATTGATCCAACAGAAAAATAACACAAGTTAGATTTCTGGTGTTCTTTTATTCTCTATGAAAACATAAATTTAGAGATAAATGATTTACCACTACACAATTGTTTGGTGTTGCAGCAACATTTGTCAATTCTAATACTCTTTGCTTCTTAGATTTATCCCCACCAGTTCTAGTACTTGTACCTTCATCAAAGTCATTAAACCATGAATAGTGGCACCACTCAACTCGAATAACTAAACAATGGAATATTATGTTCACTCATAGTATGTCATTGAGATTCAAGTGATGAAGGCTTACTTTTGAATTCCGTTTAAAGAGAAGAAAAGAACTGGTAGCAGATGAAAACCCTCTTTATATTGATCTTTTACTGACCCTTATATAGCCAGTGATAAAATAACAACTTAGAGAAAATCTAGGTAATAGGAAAACCTAAGTAACTACAATCCTAAAGATAAGAAAGCTGATAAGTACAAAATTAATATAATTAAACTGAATAAAAAAGTTCTACAAATGACAAGAGTTCTAGATATCTGCTAGCCTTATTACGCCCCCGCAAGTTGGCGTCGAGGTCTACTACGCCCAACTTGGAGAAATGGTTACTGAAAAGAGCACGCGGAAGGGGCTTTGTGAGAAGATTTGCAACTTGATCAGTAGCATGTAAATGGGCAACCTCAAGTTGTTTGCGTTCAACCCGCTCACGGACAAAATAGAAGTCGATGGCAGAATTAGGAGTGACCGTAAGAACGGTAGAGAATGGAAAGAGCAAACGTACTCGACACAATTTGTAATCTTTCAATTTTTTCATATTCTTTCTGGAGTTTTTGATAAACAACTTGTAAATGACAAAGGTTCTTTAATTTTTTTTATGAGGCTTGTTGTTTGGATGAAATTTGGCAAAATCTAAATTCTTTTTTATTTTAAAAAAATGATTTTCAAATTATTTTTTCTGAAAAGCATGGCACTTTACCTTTTTGACTAATTGTTTTTTTTTTTAAATAATAATTGTGGTATGCAATTCGTTAAAAAAAAAATAGATATCTTCTATTGGTTATGAAACTATGCTTCCATTCTCCTTTTACGGAAAATGAAGCGATGAATTAATAAATTTATTGAATTCGATCTAAAGTACCTATTTTCCTTTCATAGAAAAATTCAATTGTCAAAACCAATTAAAAACGGCAAAAACGAAAATGACTCAACTAAGATTAGGGTTGGAAATTAGGTAAACTTTTTGAATTTTTATTTCCTTACTTAAATTTAAATTATGAAAAAAAAATTGAAAAATATATAAGATATTTTAAAAAATTCACAAATATATATATATATATATACATACACACACTAGTGTACGAACGTGTGTTGCACTAATATTGTACTAATTATTAACAGGTATTTTGAATAAAAAATGCTTGTAAGGTATTAAAATCATAATAAATAGTAATCTATTTTAAATTTGTATACAAACAAACAATTCAATTATGAAAAGTTTTGGTCCTATAGTTATTATTAATCATAATAATTCAATTTTAAATGCAGGTTGCACAAAAAATAATTTGCAAATAAACTTACCACATTGTGTACTTTAATTTTACAACTTAGATATATAATAGGAGCAAGAAACTAAAATTAAAATTAACGGGTAAATAAATTATTATTTGAGAATATCGGGATAGAAAGAGAAGGAACAAAGAACAAGAGGAATGAATAGTGGTGACGTCTTGAAACAATTCAATAATTTCGAGGAAACACCATATAATAGAACAAAAAATTTATAATCTCAAAAAATTATATTTGTTTATAATTTTATTTTGACTACTTAATTTATCATAATGGCCAATAATGAAAATTTGAAAAATTCAATTATAAATTTAAAATTAAAAAATATTTTCTACTCACCAACCAAACATGAGAATTTAAGTTAGAAATCCACTTATTTTTCAAGAAAGCATTTTCTAGGAAAACATTTTCCATAAAAACCAAACACACCCTAAGTTTTTCAACTTTTCAATACCTACTATTAGCCTTAACATTAGCTCATACAAAATTTGAAAAATACTCACAAAATTGAAATTTTGGGGTAGGAATGTGAAAAACAAAAAGGGCTAGAGGTGGTGTTGGTTTGCAACAAAAGTATGAAATTTTGAGAAAATATTTGGGGGTGCGACAGTGATGTAGGGGCATTAAGAAGAAGAAGGGGGTGAAAATGGTGGGTGGATCCAATGGAGAAGGAAAGAAGTGGAATGGGAAGAAGAAATTTGGTTGGGTTGGGTGGGAGGGGGAGGGGGGGGTGTTAAAGCTTTGAAGAAGACGACTTCTTTTTATGGCGTTTTTCATTTATTTTAAAAAAAATAATCATGTCATTAATATAAAATATTATACTCACTCGCTTTAAAACACATGAAATCACACATTATTCCAAGTCAACAATATTGGTGTCATATGTGTTCAGTCAATGGTCAAAGGTGTTTGCAATATTGTATTTCAGTAAGTTCAAGAGTTCTGTTGGCAAAGTCGTAAGTATAAGAATCCAATTTACAAATGAAACCAAGTACAAGAGCCTCTCATGTCATTTCGCCTTTATAAAATATTTTTTTCTCCATAAAAGGAACTTTTTAAAGTTAAGTTATATTTAATTATAGAAAAATCATATTCCTTCTAGGTACTTTTATTCGTTCACTATACTAAAAATAAGGTGCAAGTGAAACTTTGATTTCTCATTCTAGAAGATGTTCTGTCTGATTACTGTTTATACATATAGGGACCAAACACCAGATGTTTCAGGACAATTGAACTAAAGCACATAGACTTATTTACAAAGAGAAATCTATAACATAAAGAAAATGAGAAGCTTTTCTGGCAGTACTTGTACAACACAGTCTGAACAAGAGTGCTCAGACAATGCCAACAACAAAACATCTAAGCTATTGAAGGCATATGTCCAACCTAGTCAAATGTTTGATAATCTACTTTGAGTGCTTCTCCATAACATTGATATGTGTTCCTTTTCTGATCCCATGTATTCAAGTTTCGTTATCTTCCAGCGAAACGCCAAGCCTGAAACTAAGAGTAGTTAGCCACCAGACCACCAGATGATGGAATTGAACAGCAATGTCCTTATGTTGATATAAAGAAAGTACAGATACTGAAATGGTAAACGTCTTCGGGGAAAAGAAAAGAAAGAAACTGAAACAGTAAAGGGAAGGGAAATCATCATTTCGTCATACAAATAGCAGAAAATTGCAACTATATTTTTTAGGTCAGCACCACAACCCCCTTCATATTTTAAAAATTTGTGGCGCTTTGTAATAGCACTACGTAAGCAAACTGTAAAAAGGCATGGGACACTATCAAATGCGATGGGAACCATAATTATTAGAATAAAAAGAGAGTTTACCCCTCACCTTGTATTAGGCAAAAAGTAATCTTTCCTACAGTGTTTCACACCAAAGGTCTCTAGCTTGTCAAGGACGCAAGGATATCCGACTCTTTAGGAGTTATCCCATTTTGGTAATCTAAACCCTTCTTCCCAATTGCACATATATGTACACGCATTTCATATTTCCCAACGAGCTCAAATATGCAGATATCTCCCATGTGGATGTCATTCTCTCGGACAAATGCCGACCATCCTCCGCAGAATGTGTGCAGCGTTTGTACCTTTACAGTCGGAATTGAATTTACAGTCCAACATTCTCCTTTCAAGTTCTGTAGCACAATCTCCGTTCTGCAGTTTGGGAGGTGTTCCATTGAGAACCGACATGGAACTTTCTGTGAAAGACGTAGAAGGCTCTAAGAACATGAATTTAAAGCAAAGAATAGCAATGAGAAACGCCATAACATCCAACACCTTAAACTGGCCTAAGGAACAAGTATCAGCAGAAATGAAGAGAATGCCATAGGTGTAATCTATTCAAGACCAAAATAGTCATGATGCTTTTACTTAATATTATGTTTTCTTTAATAAATGAAGCAGCTTTACTTACAGCACATCGAGATAGTATCAAAAGTATGCATGTTGATCCATACAGCAGCTAGACTCATATTTAATCTTTACAAATAACCAGTTAAACCAGTTTTAATTCCCTTCTTGAGCAATCTCAATTCAGTTTCATGCAAAGACTATTTATTTCAATTGTGCATTGTTCTTTTTTCGGGTCAAATACGTAAAATATTTAGTTCAAATTTTATTTATCTCTATTTCAGATGCAATGATTATTCGTTCAAAGGTGTATTTCTTCTTTTCTTGGCCTTGATTAGAATATAATATCTTTAGCCAAATAAAAAATTTATAGTCAAAATATTGTTGTTTCATTTTATTTTATTTCTTATTTGTTACAGAATTGGCTCTGAAAAGATGATTTATATAATTAGTAAACTTAAAAAGGTAAAATATAATTATATTCTAAAGAGAAGCCACATGGATTAAAAATAATAATCCATGTAGCAGCGTGTGGCTCAGCGTTTAAGGGGGTCGTGACAATCAAATTACCAAGTTGATGGGAGTAATTAGGCCAACGCCAAGTTTAGGTGTGCACCGAATAAGACTCGACAAGTTTAGGGGGGTCACGATCTATTTACTTTGATGTAAGCCCAATAGAATAGACACCACTAAATTATTAATTAACTTTATAGGTCACTGATGTAAAAACAAAAGGCATCACTAACAAGATTCACATCATTTACACGGATGCCTGGAGCACCTACAACCTACAATTGTCTTAACTTGGTTATATGCAAAGTCTTAGATCAACACTTTGTATAGGGGCTGAGAGAAATACTCTCTTTTGTCAATCTGTTACTTAACTATGCCTATTGTATCTTTGCATCTCCTTAATGCTTTTATTAATAAAACATATTACTTCATCTAAAAAAAAAAAAAAAAAAGATACACTCGGGTAACAATTTTGTTTTGACTGTTGATTTTATGCTCTGTTAGAAGGCCCTTATCAAACAAGGGGGGTCAAATACCAAACACATCAACTCTATAGAGAGACAAAACGCCTTAGCCTCATACAATAACCTAGAACTATGAAGAAATCCATCCCATTAGGCGTCAAGTCCAGTGGGAATTTAGTTTCTACCTAGAAAATAATTATTTATGTTGGGAAACAATGTTTTTGACATATATTAAACATTTGAGAAAGAATGAACAAGCTCCAATAGAAAATATTGAAAAGGAAAAATATTTCGAAGATGATCATGAATGTTTGGAATCCATATTATGCAACCAGATGGAATGGAAAAGGTTGGGACAATAATAATAAATAAAAAGATAAAACATGCAAAAGAACTCACCAAGGTGTAAGAGCCACTAATGTTGAATTTTTTCATGATTCGCACGAAATGAGGGAAATTGGAAATGAAAGATTCAGCAGCTAACTTCTCTTCAGGTACTGATTTCATGGACATACAGCTCTTGGTGAAAGAACCCTGTTTATCTTGAGAACTAGTAGGTTTGCTGATTGCTGTTCGAGCATGATAGTTGAAAGGATTCAATACAAATTCAGTGTGAGGACGGACAGATAAAATAAGTTAGTTAATTGTCATTCAAATTACCTGAATCTCCACTGCTAATCTTTGACTGACAATGGAGCTGATGATTCTTCAACATATTACCATGTTTCTCTTTGTCAGGAGCAGATCCTTTTTTATCATATGTCATAACCTTCGGTTGATTAGAATTTGGTCCCACTTTCCTGGACTTACATCCAGAATTTTTTGCATAATCAGTAACTAGTCCTTCATGAACTACCTTACTACTGTAATCACTTCCTTCCTTTTCCACCCTAAGAACACGCACACGCAATTCACACTTGCGGACAAGCTCAAAGATGCAGGTATCTCCCAAATCAATGTTATTGTCGCGAACAAAGGATAACCACCCTCCGCAAAAGGTATGTGATGTTTGTACTCTTGTAGTCGGGATTGAATTCACAGTCCAAGTTTTCCCTTTTAAATTATGAAGTAAAATCTTCACCTTGCAGTTGGGAAGGTGCTCTGTGGCAAATTGGTAAGGGATGTGCTGCCAAAGAAAATATGAAGGAGATCAACAAACCAAGTGATGCACATGAAGGAGTGGTGAAAGAAGAATAACCTTGTCTAATCGTTGCAATATTACTCCAAACTAAACATCAAATAAAGCCAATGTCACCAGATTGATTCTCCTAAGATGAAGCAAATCCACATGGAAAAGCTCAGGCATACCATAAATCGATCACTAATGATACAGAAGACTACAAAGGCAACTGAATGCCACAACTCCCTGGCGGATAAGATTGTTGTAATATATACTCCCTCCATTTCAATTTGTTTCTCTTACTTTTTTTTTTTGATAAAGGTAAAATTAAATGTTTGTCTTACTTTACTTTTTAGTCCGTTTCAAAAAGAATGCCCTTTCCCTTTTTGGCAACTCTTTAATTCTAACTTCCCAGCACATTTAAGACCACAAGTCCACAAGATTAAAGGGCATTTTGGTACATTCTACATGTCTTTGTTTTAAAACCACAAGATTCAAAAGCGTCCTTTACTTATTAAACTCGGGCCAAGACCAGACAAACAAATTGGAACGGAGGGAATAGATAACAACAACATCAACCATATCAACAAAATAGGCTTGTGGTTCACCATGCAGTTAGTAAAACAAAAAGAAACATCAGTAGGCAGCTCAGATATTGTTGGCAACAAAACTATAACAACCAAAACAACTTTACCACATTGCACATAATCATCAACCACGACATTCATGTTTAAAAAGATTTATGAACAATTCTGATTGGTCAATAAAAATCGATTTCAATGCTATTCTTTTTATGAGTTTAGCCAATTCATCATGAAGGTAAAAGGGGATAAAGGAACGGTGTGTTGATTATCCTGTAAATATAAGCTGTCTTCCTCCATAAAAGTTCATTTGATGCACTTATTGATAGTAAGATATGTTGAAGCAATGCATTACAGTAGCTAAGACTACTGTAAGATTCTGTAGTTGCAGCAAGACATTTCAAGAAATGTTAGTTTAAAGAAAACAGAAGACCTACTCACCAGGGTGTATGAGCCACTGATGTTGAACCTCTTCATAACTTTAGTAAAGCTGGGGAAACTTGAGGTAAACAAATGGGCAACCTTTTCTGCTTCCTGTGCAGGCAACCACATATCTTTCTCGGAGGAAGCATTGCCTGTTTTCATCTTTGCTTTAGATTCAAAATACCAGTTACTATTCCAAGTCATTACTAAAAATTTTGTTATATAGTTATTTCTCACAGCTGAAATTTCATTGCCATCACGAAAACAACAAAAAAATTGGTTTGCAGGGCAAAAATGTATACAAACACTTTGCACAGTAAGAAATATTACAATGTTGTAAAGAATCAGGCAACACACGAGAAAAGTATGTTCTGAACTTAAATATACAAATAAAAGTGTTGGCTCTCAAAACACGTAGATTTTCGACGAGGCAGTTGCACAATTCAATGGGAAAAATTGGTGTTTACTAAATGTCTGTGCATGATTAAAATGAACTGTAACATCAAATTGGCTTGATTAAACTTATGGACAATTCAAAGAACACTTCACAAACTAGAAAAATTGAACTGAAAACAATAAAAATAAATAATATAACCATTCACCTGGATTGCTAAAGATTATCTTTGCTTGAGCTGGCACAGCAATGGTAACTTTACTGTTTAATGCATCTCCAGCATTCTCCATTTCATCCAGAAAACTAGCAGCATAATTTCTTCCTGCATATGAGCAAACTGCATCTTCTGGAGTGTACCCATCCTTGCTAGATGCAAGACCATGGGTATCCTGGCTACTTGTGCATTCGGAAGGGATCTCAGTGCTTCTCATTTTCTTCGGTACACCTTCAACAATGCAATCTAATAAAACAGAGTTTCCTCGGTCTCTTTTTTTCAGAGCAAGATTGTACAAGTCAGTTGCTCCTTGACTGCAGTCAGCGTTATAAGAAGCCTCCTTCTCACATGAACTCTCGTCAAATACTTGCACAGTGAAATGCAAATCACCATCATATCTGAAAACCAAATAATCCCCTGTTTCAAGGCAGTGATCTTTAACAAATGAAACCCATCCAGTATGGAAGAATAAACCATCATCTTGCTGTATTAAGTCCACAGGCCAAGCATTTCCGCTGGGACCCACCAAAACTGTTGTTCCAGAATCCCTTCCTTCCATATGTTTAATGAATTTTGATGGAATTTTCTGCAATATAGGAATCAAAACAATTAATAAACTTTGCAATAGTTGATAACATAAAGTTCTTCAGAAGAGTTTGTTTTTAAAATAAAATAACTTCATTATAAAATGCATAGGTAAGTCGTTCCAAGAGCAACGGATACTGATCTCTATCACAAAACTCTTTATACTGCCTTAAAATAACCATGTTGCAAAAGTATCACACGCCTGACATAGCTCATTCATATGGAGCCTGTCACACACCTATGCAGGGCCCTAAGTCAATCCCCCCCTTATACTCTGAACGCTAAGATCTCAGTTTATAGCTTATGAAGCTTGTTAAACTTAAAGAATGAATGTACCATTTTTCTGATACGTAGCATATGGAATACTCATATCTGTATGGCACAATTGTTTACTAAGTGAAGCAAACATAGCTCAAAGTACTATAAAAGAACTACTAAAACAGCCTAAATAAAAAAGCAATCTCAGTGCAGCATTCACTGTCATCATGCATTTGTTCATAAGTAGTCCTTATAGTTTCAGTAAAGTTTGTGGCTTTGATCCAAAAACAACATTCTTGGGTACACTAAAGTTTGTTGCTTTGTTCAAAAAACAACATTATTAGCCAATGAATTGTCCTTATAGTTACACTAAAGTTTGTTGCTTTGATCCAAAAACAACATTATTAGCCAATGAATAGTCCTTATAGTTACACTAAAGTTTGTTGCTTTGATCCAAAAAGAACATTCCTGTTCAGCCACTTTTTTCCCATTTGCAACAATTAGCCCAAATGCAGTAAGAATAGCAACAAACCCAACACAGGATGAAGAATGATTCCAGCATAATATAGAGCATTAAAAAAAGAGAAATTCAACAAAGAAGAATGTACCAACAAGTTGTGAAGCTAAGAGCAATTTGGCAATGTGAACCAATGCTTACCAATTTTTCAGAATTCATGGAAGGGTTAAAACCCACAAGAAAATGAGGCCTTTTTGCATCTAACATCTCTATTTCCTCTCAACTTCACCTAAATTTTGAAGCTAAAACCCTAAAGAACCCCACAAAATTCCTTCAACCCCATTTTCTTAGAATCTGGGGATGTGAAATTAAGCAAGTAATCAAACAAACATCAATCAGAATTCAGAAAAAAAAGAGTTGAAAATCGAGAAAAATGGGATATTAATCACTCGTAAAGACGAAAGTTTCAATGAAAATTAACAATTTCTGCACAGAGCAATGTGACCCGAGCGAGCTGGTGGGGGGGGGGTGGGGGTGGGGTGAAGGAAATTCCTGAAATACCCCGTGGGGTAAAGCGTGAGTTACACGTACAACAGAATGGGGAAATCAAGGCGCGTTGGTTAAGTGAAGAAAGAAAGTACAACACTTGTGAATAGGATATTATCCAAATGATAATTAGGATTTGGAATGAAAGTAGAAAAAATAATTAAAGCATTCGATTAGTCATGGGAGTTGATGATTATTTTAACAGTTTTTCTTGGCTTAATTTATTTTTCTTTTAATTGATTTGAGTTACTTCAACCAATTCTATTCACATTTATTGAATTTTTAAAGCAATGTTTTACATGATTCTATATTAAAAAAGGTACAGAAGTCGACAATTAAGATATATAGAAGATTAATAGATAGTTGAGTATGGTTGTTCGTTAGATGTTCTCTTGTGTTTATAGTAATGCGTACGTAGTATTTAATATATATATATATATATCATTCGTTTTGCGATGTGTTGCTTGATATATATTTTATTGTCTTAAATTGATGATCTATGCGTATATTTTATTATCCTCAGATTTCACTTGGAATATATTGATGTTATAACTTCTGCTTTTTGTGAAAGTCTTTAAATGGCTTCTTGAGAGTTAAATAGATGTAGTTTTTTATATTCCCTTAATAACCTTGGCTTCTTTAATTTTTTTCTATTATATCTTTGCATGGTCTTAGAACCATACCATTTTCTTGTAATATATAGAGTTCCATTCATAGCATACTCTAAAAGAGTTCATATATAATTAAGTACATATATAGTGTGTATGTATATACGGTTGCATTTCAAGCAATGTCGCTAAATAGAATTAACAATAGAAAAAATTAGTAGTAGCTGGGCTGCAATGGTTGATGGCTCAATTAGAGAGAAGTAATAAAAAATATTGACTGATTAGGAGTAATTTTTAAAATTTCTTTTTAGCAAAAGTGAACTATTACGTGCACACCCATACAGTGCAATAATAGCTAATAAGGGCATGCGCTGTGCAATTTAAATTTAATATTATTTAAGTTTTGATGCTAATTAAAATAGTATTCAGTGTTAGTTTGAATATTTTAACAAAACTTTTGAATTAAAAATAGATCGACTGTATAATTAATTGGAGTTTAATTTGTTTTGAGAAATCCGGGGATATAAGAAGGTGGAGACTTAGGGCTTGCTTAATTTATAGTGATCATAAATTGATTTTTATAAATAAAACTCAATTTTTACTTTATTGTACTAAAATTGATAAATTATTTTTCTATAACTTAAAAGTCACGTAAGTTTATTTAAGTAATATTCTCTTATATAAGAAGGCACATTCAATTGTCTGTGTCATGATTCTAATTTTGTAATTTTATATGGATAGCTGCGTGGTGAAATTCCACCTTATGTATTGGAGGTCATGGGTTCAACCTTTTGTGCAAATTATATCAAAAATTTGGTTGTCTTTTCAGATTTTATTGGCTTCGTATTAACACGAATTTTTGTGTCTAGTAAAGTCATATTGGAGAAAACAAAGAACAATTCTATATAATATTTGGACAAAGTTGATGGCTTTTTAGTTAAAGGAAATTAATAATTCTAAAGAATATGTTTTCATTACAAAATATAATTTTCGTTACTGAAGCAAAGTTTGAGTAATTTTTATATTACAAAATATAAATTATAACTTTGATATAGTAAAATGAAAGATTAGTAATTGTTTATGAAATCAACTCACAATGAATAATGATGCTAATTTATTAAAGTGCTTTTTATTTCAATCGGTCCAAATCTTGTATAGGCTCAAAGAGGGAGGGGAGCTAGTTATTTATCGGTGACAAAAAAACACTCAAATTTATAATACAAATTTTATATTTATATTAAAAAAATAATCTGTCTGGTATATGTATATAATTTATCAAAAAAATTTAAAATTCACCAAACTCAAAATACTAACTCGACACCAAAGACAAACACCATGGTATAAAATGAAGGACAAGATAATATACACATCATATTACCGCAATGAATAAGCAATCAGAAAAAACACTCCCATTTGACCAAAAATTAAAAAATATGAGTACTAAAGTTATAATTTTAAATTTTGAAATTATGTTTGAAAATGCATTTCATTTGAAAGATAAAAAAAAATCAAAAATCCAAAAATTGGTCTAAATCAAATTCTAATAACTATTAAATAATTTAAAATTAAATTTGACCAAATTTTACTATAAAATAGATATTTAAAGACAAATCTTTAAGAATCATTCAAAATTCGCAGTCAAATAAATATTTAAAGATAACTTTTTAAAAATTATTCAAAATTAGATATTTAAAGAAACCAAATTTTACTATAAAATAGATATTTAAAGACAAATCTTTAAGAATCATTCAAAATTCGCAGTCAAATAAATATTTAAAGATAACTTTTTAAAAATTATTCAAAATTAGATATTTAAAGAAACCAAATTTTACTATAAAATAGATATTTAAAGACAAATCTTTAAGAATCATTCAAAATTCGCAGTCAAATAAATATTTAAAGATAACTTTTTAAAAATTATTCAAAATTAGATATTTAAAGAAACCAAATTTTACTATAAAATAGATATTTAAAGACAAATCTTTAAGAATCATTCAAAATTCGCAGTCAAATAAATATTTAAAGATAACTTTTTAAAAATTATTCAAAATTAGATATTTAAAGAAACCAAATTTTACTATAAAATAGATATTTAAAGACAAATCTTTAAGAATCATTCAAAATTCGCAGTCAAATAAATATTTAAAGATAACTTTTTAAAAATTATTCAAAATTAGATATTTAAAGAAA